>RJWT010029763.1:0-14822 GCA_004365215.1 Cuniculus paca | reverse complement strand
AAAAGAGGAGCTGTAAGATACTGCTTAAAGAAGCAATTGATCAAAAAGCTTTAAGAATTCAGAACTCACTAGGAGAAAAATTATAAACTGGCTTGAAAAGGCTAAAAAGCACTGGTAGAATCTTCTGTCACTGTTACAGATAAATCAGGGTAAGCCCTAAAATGATACTACTACCTTTAGAGAATAAAATCCAAATAAAATCAGGAGCACTTACTACCAAACATGTAACCCACGTTATCTGATAGAATAAATCTTCAGTACTTTAACAATTTTCCTGGAATAATGAAACATTGCTCTAGTTAACTAAAACATTTTGACTTTAATAAAACCAGGATACAATACTGACCTCATCCAAAAATTTTCTCTAAACATAAAAGTATAAACTGTTTTACCTTAAAGCCCCATCTGATATGAATTTAATCTTGTTATTCTTTATTTGGGATTTTAACTGTTTTTCTTCTTGGCCTATCTACTGGTCTTCGGCCTGTTTATAAAATACCCATTATGAAGCCAGGTGTGGTGGCTCATGCCTGTAATCTTAGCACTTGGGAGGCTGAGGCAGGAGGATTGTTGCAAGTTGGAGACAGCCTGCGCTACAAAGTGAGCTGAAGGCTAGCCTGAATGGCATAGCAAGACCCTGTCTCAAAAAAACGAAGAACAAAAAAACCCCCCAAAACCAAAGAAATCCCTCTTTACTTCTTTCCCTATGAGAAGTTTAGCAATCTGATATTACACAAGTGTTCCATCCCTAAACTATTTGGCTGCAAAATGTAAAAATTCTAAGATATTCTAATAGTCCCAGAAAATGAAAACAGTTTCTTCCTCTCTCTCTCCAAGACAGTTAACTTCGTGGGATTGTTTCATTTTATGTGCACAGCCAAAAGGCTGGAATTGACTTGAATGCCGTACACTCTCCTTCCTTGCAGCCCCATACAAAGCATTATGTAGTTTGAGAATGCTAACAGCACAAAACCACAGAAGCTTATAGTAGAAATAACCTTGAGTCATCTAGCCCAAACTTCCACAAGTGTTGGAATTCCCTTTTCAAAAAATTTGTTTTGTTTTTATCTAAAAGAGTTAATAAATTTTTGTAGTATTCTATTTGGTTCACAATAGCTCTAACAATGAGGCAGCTTTTAATGAGCTTGAGTTGAAATGTACAAACCTTGTGATTTTTATCTAGAGTCCTAGTTATTTCAGAACTATGAAAAATAAAATGTTTAAGTGGAAGCTTTTTAATAACGATTCCAATCCATAAAAGCAAATTATTTTATCTCTAGTTGTTTCATATAGTATAGTTCTTAGATACATGGTTTAGATATTATATATATATTTCTTATTTAACCTTGGTTTGTATGAGAAATTCCTATTTTTTTTTTCCATTTTTTTGAGACAGGGTCTCACTATGTAGTCCCACGCTGGCCTTGGCCTCAAACTCACGGTGATCCTCCTGCTTCAGCCTTCTGAATGATGAGATTATAAGTGTGTACCACCACACCTGGCAGAAATACTGATTTTAAATGCTTCAAATTCTAATCTTGCTGCTCATCCTCCACGGCAGAAAGTCCCCATACCACCCTACCTATTCATTCTATAATCTCTTACAGTCTCCAAATCTATATCCCTTGATTTTAATCCACCCTACTGGAGTAGGATCCCTTAGAAACCTTCACCTATAGATTGCACACCCGAATCCCACAGCCACCCATTCAGTATCATACAAACACTGGCTTCAGTATCTCTTTCCGAATTTACCTTTCATCAATGTTCTTCAGTAAATTATTTTTATTAGTAGTATATGTTTGCAATACAAAATAGTTACGTTCATCCTGGGAAATTGGTGCATACACACATTGCATTTTTACTCCTCATTCTCCCTCCCTTCTCCGTTTTTCATGGATTTTCCACACAATTACTCTACTTAGTTCAAATGGTGTATATGCTATCTTCCCAAAAGTGTCTTCTGGGCTTCCACTTCTCCTTCTTTACTGAAATGTGTTACTCTTCTACCCACCAGAGTTCCAGGGAAGCACTGTAGTGTAGGATAAAGGCAAAGTTCCAGAATCAGCCTGCTTGTATTTGAGTACTTGCTGGCTGCATGATCTAGGCCAAGTTGCTCTTTCTGAGCCTCAATTTCTACCCATGTAAAACACAGAGGTGATCTCATTGCTGAAGGGTTGTAAGACTCAGGATGTAGCCTAACAACTGCCTGGCAACTAAAAAACTTAGCCATTCCTTCTGGCTTATACTAAATTACATTTCCACTGCAAAGCCTTTCCAGAGAATCTCAGCCTACAGTGACCTGTTTTTCCTCTTTATACCACTAGAGCAGCACTATATCGTGGCCCTCAGAATATATTACATGACACTATTATCTTCCTTCCATTCTATTCAAAAAAGATCAAGACTTACAGCTCTTCTAACTGCCTTAAACCTGGAGAACTGGCCCACAACAAATCAAAAAATATAGTAGGCTATAACTTGTTGTTTCTTTAAAAAATCACACAAATTATTTTATAATAGGGAGATTAAAAGACTCTTTATAGGGTATGGACAGGGAGAGACTAATTCAGTATTCATTTGTCATTTATATATTTTCCCTCAAACTGTAGACATAAATGCTGGGTGGTTAAAAAAAAGTAACCATAGATAAACTACTTTTTCATTAAAAAGAATATTTTCTCTCTGTAAAGAATTCTAAAGTGGACGGGACATATAAGGGACAAACCTAATCACTTTTACTTTCATTCTATACTAAGTAAAATGCTTATTTCCATAAGTCCTTATAGTCAAAGACTTCGTAAAATATTATTTTACAAGGATATGGACTGAAGGAGGTTTTAATCTAAGATCCACAGGACTCTTCAACCTTTAAATAATCTAATATCCACAGGGTGCCATGAGACTGTATGCAAAATCAAATACCTGCATATGTGCATTTTAGGGGGAAGAGTCTTCATTACGAAGTGGAAATGATTGTCAAAGTAATCTTTTATCTCTAGACAGGTGGTGAGTATAATCTCAAGAGACATAATCTTGAGCGCTGAAATCTCAAAACATCAAAATTCCTAAAGTCCAAATCTCTAACGTCAAATTTCCAAAATCACAATTCTAAAAAATTAAAATCCCCAAAGCTGAAATCCTGAAAACTGTAATTCAAGAGTAGCACCATATAGAAAATGGGTGTGAAACTTTTAAGTCACCCTCTAAAGAAAAACATGCAAGACTTCACAATATAGGTAATGATCCTGCAAGTCAGTGAGCCTTTAGGGTCTACTTCTGTGCAATCATCCATGATCTGACTCTGTAATACAAAGTTCATACATCAGACTTTATTTTTAGTTTATTTTTCACTATTTTTAAATTGTATTATTTCACGTCTGCATCATTTTCAATACTGGTGGCATAAACTATGCGAAGACTTTTAAAGTTCTAATCATTTTATCCATTTTTTGCAAATTTTACTCTATGAAAGTATATTATCATAATAACTTTGTAAGTATTGTGTATGTATATAAAACATTTAAATTTCCTTAATAAAGAAGAGATATCCTTTAGGTATATCTGCATTTGTGAAACATAAAATCTGTCAAGATCTCAGCTCTTTGGCCAACCACATATGCAGTGTGACCTCATCTGAAGGCTCACCTTGTCAGTCACAGTATTTCAGATGATTTAGTTACAAAGTGTTGTGCATACTACTGACTGCAGTGATATGCATTTATACACTCTGCTTTTTACCTACTTCTTTATGACTATGGTTCCCATGCTAACTATATTTACTTGTGCAACAGATGATAGTATACTTGTGTGTATGTTTTCAGTATTTTTGAAATATTGGTCATTTTAATCTAAAAAGTGTTGTGTTTTTACATGTTTATCAAATCTTGCAAAAATGTAATTGTCTTACATGGAATTTTAAAAGTCAAGTTTTTCCAGAATTATCTTTTTGGGATTTTGATTTTTCAAGATTTTAGATTTCAGGGATTTTTATCTTTCAGGATTTCAACATTTGGGATTATGACTCAAACCCTAATAAGTTAAAATTGCATAGGATGAAAAGTAAAGAGAAATCAATCATTTCCTAACTAATTAATGTGCATTTTCATGTGCTGATGACTGTTGGTTTTGGAGATATTTAGCACACATTTATAAACAATTACAATGTCTAAAATCTAAAGAATGGTACAGCTTGTCAAGTTCATACCAGTTTTCACTTTTAAACATTATTTTCTGGCTCATTTTAAACTAATTCAATGAGTCTCTGTATGAGATTAGCTTTTATTAAAAGGAGGAAACCCAAGATGAAATATCTGCTTATCTGTAGCAACTCTGGAGTGTACTTCTAATATTTACAATAATAATGGCTAAGGTTTATTGATTCGAACTATGCTGGACAGTGTGAACACGCATTTGGGAATATCTCACATACAGCAACGATAGAACTAGGTACTATTTTAATGCCAACAGAAGACGAAGTTAAAACTTACAGATTAATAATTTGATCAGGTCCACAGACCTAGCAAGTAACAGAGTGGGGATTTCAAGTCACAATTTTAACTCCAGAGCCCTGACTTTAACCTTCAACCCAGTTCAAATAAAAACAACACAAAATCTGAGATTCACAACCTATAAACATGAAATCTTTTTCTCAGGGTAAGAAAAGGACTAGGGTACTAAGAACAGGGAAACCAAGAACAAAATTAAGTATAGGAGTATTAAGAATCATGAAAGCAGTGATTCAGAACAGTATTCTAAGTGCAGGGTCCTAAGTAGAGAAACACTGCAAACAGAGTACTAAGTAAGGGATAGTAAGAACACAGTAATGATGAGAAGACTACCTTGTCTAACCAATTTCCTCTAAGGTTCAAAGTCTGCCTGCTCATTCAGAAATAAGTCAGATCAAACATTTATTATCGGCCGTTCCAGTCCACATCCCAGATCTTTGAAATGACAGCTCTTGAGGATGTTTCACATCATTTTCATGTAAATTTAATCACTTATCATAAGGGTGCAACAGACTTGTTAAGGCTTTGCAGGCGTTCCTACAAATTCTAACTTGGGGCCGGCACGCCCTCTCAGCGGAGTCTCACCTGGGAACCTAGCACTTCTGGGAGCAGCTGGGCAGGACCAGGAAATAGAGTTTGCAGCAAGAATGAGTTTTCTTCTTTCACCTCCCGACCCAAAGGACCCCAGCGAGGTGCAATACCTCCAGTTTGACGTTTCCCGCGTTGCCAGTCGAGGCGGCCCCACCGCAGTTCAGGGCCTGGTCGCTCTTCTTCTTCTTGTACTTGTCCTTGTACATTTTGTTGCGGTGTTTCTTGCACATCCACGGCTTGCGCTGTTTGGCCACTTGGCTCGTGGTCTCGCTGCAGCCCTCGTAGGTGCAGGTCTTGCTCACGTTGCCCCCGCTGCTGCCCCGCCTCCGGGCTCCCCCACCGCCGCCCTCGCCCCCCGAGGGGGCTTCCTCATCTTCCAGGTCCTCCAAGCTGGCAGTGCTCTCGCCGCCCCCCGGGGGGTCCGAGGTGTCCAGCAGGTCGGCCTCGTCTTCCCCGGCCTCGTCCTCCGCATCCCCCGCGGCTTCGCATGGGTACGCGCCGGGCTTTGCCGCCGGGGCCGGGCCGGGGGCCGGGGCCGGCTTCAGGATGTCGTCAGCCGCGGCCTCGTCCGGCCCGCCGCAGGGGTGCATCACCACCAGGGTGAACTGCGAGGCCGGGGCCGTCGCGGGGGTGGAGGGCCCCGCGCCCTCGGCGATATCCTGCACCTCCGTGCTTGCTGGTAACTGGCCGGGGTCCAAGACCCCAGACCCCGGCACCGGTAGGGCTCCCCCGTACTTCTCAAACCCGAGGATCCCAGACCCGCCAGAAAAACAGGCACCGCCTCCGAGAGGGCGCCCGTCTGCGCCTGCGCGGCCGCAGTCCTTGCGTCAGCGTCTCCACGCTCTCCGGCTTTGGGAACTCTGCGCCCGTCCGGAGGGGCGGGGCTCAGAGGGAGCACTAGGGGCTGACTGCGCATGTGCGAGTCGCTCGGGCGCCTCCGCGGCGGAGGTGTCCAGGTGGGTCTTTTCAAGTTTGGCCTGGCGACTGTTTTTGCATGTTCCTGCTGCATTTGAAACGTTTCAGAGTCGTTTTCTATTGGGGTTCCGCTGTATAAATTAACATTACTGGTGTTGGGATGTTGATTACAGTATAATGATAATTTGCCGCAAACCGCCTGAAATGGGAGAGGAAAAGCTGTCATAGGCAGGCGCCACAAGTTCAGAGCCAGCAGAGGGAACATGGTCTATTTCAAAATAGTAGAGGACGGCAGTGGGTCAGACCTGCGGCCAGGCGTCGGTGTGTTGAGAAATAATTTGAGTTTTGTTTGTTTTGGTGGTCATGGGAATCAATCCCAGTGTCTTTGCACTTAGCTACGTCTCCAGGCCAATGTTATTTTATTTTTTTAAAGTTTTGAGATAGGGTGTCCTTAATTTGCCCAGCCTGGGCTCTGACTTGAGATCTTCCTGCCTCGACCTCTGAGAGTACTGTGATTACAGATGTGCAACAGCATGTACCTTATTTACTCTTGATAAACTTTTTTCTTCCTGGAAATTTTTATTTTAAAGAGAAAATGCAAAAAACAAAACAAAACAAAAATACAGAATTTCAAAACAAGATAATGGGAGAATAACAATGGTTAACACATTGCATATTGTGATCTTCAAACTAGTTGCTCAGATTACAAGATATGGGCATAAAAATTGATCAAACAATATAAGCACAAACCTTTTCAATGAACAAATAGAAATTAGTAGTATAACTATCTTAACTATCTTGTGTATATATATTTATATATATGTGTATTTATTTTTCCTTTTCCCTTCCTTTTCTCCTTTCCCCCATCCCACTTTCTCTTTCCTTTTGAACAGTTTCTTCCCATTTCACAATATTGTACATTTTGGATCTTATTTACTCTTTCAGTGTCTTACACCAGGGAGACAATATGATGTTTACAGGCACGAGTCTGATTTATTTCACTTATGAATATGGTCTCAAATTGCATCCATTTACCTATGAAAGTCTCCAATTTATCCTTTATAGCTGAGTGGTACTCCATTGTGTAAAAATATCACATCTTTTTCATCCATTCCTTGGTTGATGGGCATTTGGGTTATTTCTAAGATTTAGCTATTACAAATTGTGCAGCCACAAACGTGATTTTTAATACTTGCATTTCATTATGTTCTCTACAGTAAGTTTTAACCTTTTAATTAAATACAATGAGAATATGTAGGGGTCAGGGGTTTAGTTCAGTGGCACAAGTACATGCCTGGCAAGCACAAGGTTGTGAGTTCGATCCCTGGTCTAAAAAAAAGGAAATATGTGAAAGGAACACCAAAAGATAAAAGATAAATAAACAGAACAAAAACTATCTTTTCTACTAGTCACTGTGCACTTGCTGATCTCTGACTTGGCCAAATTGCTGGAGGGAAGAGATCCAGCTGTATCCTGAACACAACTGTTAAATAGATGTTCTCCTTCTCTTCTTAGTCAAGTTTCCCATTTTACCTATGGGAAAGGAAGGAAATGACTACATAAGCTGTAAACCTATTCACAAAGATGTTTGGGTGTCAGTATGTAGATAAATCATCAGTAACATTTTAAACAGAAACACTGCATAAAGGAGGAGTTTGGAATTAAGCAACTTGGTAACACTGCCCTTCTTTACTAGAGCAAAAGAGTCTCTCTCAAATTCAGTTTTCTCACTGTTAAAATAGTTACTGACCTGTTAGAATTGGTTAATGAAGAGTCAGTTGTTAAAATTGCAGAACCTAGAAAGTTCAATGCTGTAATTATTAAAAATCAAAGTACATAAACTAAATTCTAATGACAAAGAAAAACTCATCACTTTTTAATTATCTTACTCCATTTTACCATTATCCACACACTTAAGGTTATGTATTGTACTTACTCTGTGGAAATACTCTTTGCATGTTTAATATACTGCACATGTCTTTCTAATTCTGTCTGTAGTAATGTTATGTTGCTCCCTTGAAATCAGCCATGATGGGAGGATTTACACACCATGGAAACTTCCATATGCTTCAAAGAGAGAAAGAAAGCCTCTGTCCAAGAGAGAGACAGAAGGATCCCGAGTGGGTTGCCTGGTTGGGAGTTTCTTTCCCCTATATCAGTGGGATCTGATTAACATAGAAACTATTCTTTCAATATTTGAAAACTATTGCTTATTTCAATAAAAAGGTCATTTTCATCATGGAATACATTTATTTTGCCCCCTCCCCTTTTTCAGGACCAAGGATTGAACCCAGGGCATTTGCACTGAGCTTCATCCCAATCTTTTTATTTATCCCATTTTATTTTGGGGCAGGCTCACTAAGTCAGTGAGTTTCCCAAGAAGGTCAAATGTGCAATCTTCCTGCTTCAGCCTCCCAGACAGCTGAGATATTTTACTTGTTAATGTAAATAAAGATATCATTCAACATTTATGTCAATCATGTGATTCCATAGTTTATTTTTTATTTTTATTTTTTGTGGCACTGGGGATTGAACTCACCACCTTGCACTTGCTAGGCAGGCACTCAGGCTGCTGAGCTGGATCTCTGGCTCGATTCCGTAGTTTAAATTGAGCATACATCAAACATCTATTTGTAGCTTGAACTCATGATACTATTATTTAAATAATTATAAAAATTGATAGTGGTGTACTGAAGATGTTGTTCAACACTACAGTGCTTACCTGGCATGTTCAAGGCCCTAGGTTTAATCCCCTGAATGACAAAAATGAATGACCACACACAAAAAACACCCCCTAATGTTATTGTATAAGTGATTTTCTGGTTTCTGGGACAAAATACTTGACACAATTTAAAGAAGGCTGAGTGTGACAACTTTTTCTCTCTTGCCTGGTGAAGTTTCCATCTCATACAGGATCCTTTCCCATAGGAGTCCCCATCATCTTTTGTGCTGTCCCTTCCCTTGTTAGATGGTTATACATTATTTGACTATATCTACTTTGTAATAAACATACTTTCATCTTTTAAAAATCACTATGTGACTCTTCTCTGTTGATGTATTCTTGAAAAGTCCATATCCAGAGTCTCTTCTGAGACTCAGAGCAGATTCTTAGCTGTTAGCACCTGTAAAAATCAATAAGAAAGTTAAATACTTCCAATATACAATGGTAGAGGGTAACCATTCCCATTTGAAAAGGAAAGAATGGGAAGATAGAAAGGAATAGGACCAAAATAAGACTGAAACCAGCAGGGCAAACATAAAATCCTGAAGGTCCATGTCCAACACCTGGGGTAGGTTGTGGTAAATAGTGAACTCCAAAGGGCCAGGGTAGCCCCACCACTATGGCCTTGCCAGTTGCAGCCCATATGACCTCTCTCTTGGACTGACTATGTTTGCTGCCTTCAGTATTCCTCAGCAGACCTTCCACATTCTTGGCACCTCCAATTGCCTGAGGTGTTCACTGTTCCTTTGGCTTTAGTCTCACAGCTTTGCATACTGCCCTCTCAGGGCCTGACAGGCTTGCTTTTGAAATCTGTACCAAATCCTTCTTGACTATGTGGATGATGCTGAGGTTTGTCACAAACTTGAGCACTAGCTGAACCCCTTTGGACCATGGTTGCAGTGGCCTCTGAGTGCTTGGATAGGTGAGGATAGTAAAAAGAATCCTGGAGAACCAGCTCCATAGAGGGCTCTTCTCTAGTAGAGGGCCCACTAACTGTCTATTCAAATGAAAGATTTATACTTTCGCATCTCTGACTGTAGCAAGTGAGGTCTTGCTGATTCCTGACATGCATTCAAGCCATCTTTCCTATTGTCCTGATGTAAAGTACTTGCCTTCTTTTTAATGCTTCTTTTTAATGTCTCACCAACTACACTCACTAGGGCCCATCTTTGCAGGTACTTCCTTTCTTATCAAGCTGCAAGCTTTTCAAATTATTCAACACTCTTTTTCTCCTGATTTTTACTGTAGCTGTGACTTAAAGGAATTAACAGTGCCCATGCCACATCTTGAATGTTGGAGTGCCTTGTAATTCCTCTGCCAGATTAACCAGTTCATCATCTTTAAATTAAGGCTCACCTAAAATCTTAGGACACTGAAAGAATATGAACAAATTCTTTGCTGAAATGTAACACCTATGACTTACAGTCCAGTTGCCAATAGAGTCAGTGAGCCCTTTACTGAAACCTCATGTGCCTGGACTTTACTGTTCACTTCCTAGCAACATGCTAACTTTCTGTGCTCTGTCCAGAACCTTTCATCAATCTCTGCTTACAGAATTCTAAGGCTTTTCTAACTGGGATCTCTAAATCTTTCCAAACTCTTCCCACAAACCAGTCCCAAAAGCCTCTGAACCATTAGGTAGTTATAGTTACAGCAATTACCCTACCTCTCTAATAACAAAATCTGTATTAGTCATTTTTCCCATTGCTGGGACAAAAAAAATTTCTGCAATTTAAAGAAGTAGAGGTTTATTTGGCTCATATTTCCAGTTGTTTAAATCCATAGTCAGCTGGCTTCAAGGTAGAAATGGCATGGTGGAAAGGCACAGCATTGGAAAGCTGTTCAACCCATGGCATCCAGGATGAGGAGGGACAAGGGAGGAGCCCTTCTACATGATGCCCCCAGTGACTCACCTCTGGCCAGGCTCTACCTCCTAACAGTGCATTCAGCAACTAAACTTATCAATGGATAAATCACTGGGGTCTGACCTGCATGAATCCATTGATGAGCATAATGCTTCCATGATCAATCTCCTTCAAAACACTTGAGATTTTGGGGAAACATTTTAGATCTAAATCATAACAGTGATATTGCAGGAAATAGCAAGTCACAATGATATACAGATATATAGAATTTAAAAAATAGAGATTGTGTGTTTATCACTGTTTGTAAATTTTGTGCTAAACATGCTTTATGTCATGTGGGGACCTATATCAAACCCCAGAGTTGGTATAAAGATTGGCTTCAACTGAAGTCATTTGGGATACAATAGATGCAGAAAGAAACCTTCTTTATCTGACTAAAAGGAGAAATGTTTGAGAAATGAGAACTGCCAGAAATCCTCACTTGAGTAGCCTACACCCAGGAAAGAGATCAAGTAAATCTAACATAAATTCTCCTCCTGGGGAATTCATGATTATGAATTCAGAAGACAGAAAGACTATCAACATAAACATCACAAACCTCCTTATTTCATATCTGTTCCCCTGAACACCCATTTGTCTTTCATTAAGAAACCTATTGCTCATACCATGGGAATCTCTTCTTCCTGTTTTCCCTACCCACTTGAATATATAAGCCCAAAATTCTAATACCGCCTGTGAGTTACTTCTTCAACTACTCCTGTGTACATTAGCTCTTGTAAATAAACTCTTATCTTTTTCCTTGATAATCTTTCTTTTGTCAGTTTAATTTGCAGGACTCCTACTAAAACAACCAAGTGAGTAGAAGAAAATAATTTTTATCCCTAACAATGACCAAAACAGCTTTTAAAAATTTACCAGTATACCAGCAAGTGCAGTACTATTTTAGTCCAAATTCTAATTCCTATAACGGTTTGATAAATGAGAGGATTTAAAAAATGTTTTTGTTTTATGTATAAATACATATTTTAGCCAATCCATGAAAGTTACGTATATTTATGGTGACCGTGATATTTTAAAGCATATATCCTTTGTGTAATGTTCAAGTCAGGGTAAATATATTCATCTTCTCAAGCATCTATTTATGTTGAAAACAGTCATAATCCTTTCTTCTTGCTCTTTTGATATATATGGTATATTATTATTATCTGTGATCCCCCTATTGTGACACAGAACATCAGAATTTTTTTTCTCCTAACTATAACTTCAGACCCATTAGCTAACCTTTCTCCATCTGTCCTCCCTTCTGCCCAGACATTAGTAAATATTATTCTATTCTCAGTTTTTATGAGATCAGCTATCTTAGATTTTTTACATGTAAATGAGGTCACGAAGTATTTGTCTTTTGCATTTGTCTCACTTCACTTAAGAGAATGGCCTTTGGTTTCACTCATATTGTTGAAATTGTTAAAAATTTCATCCTTTTGTATAGACAAATAGTATTCCATTGCATAGAAGTACCACATTTTCTTTATCTATTAATTAATGGACACTTACATTTTTTTCATTTCTGGCTCTGCATATAGTGCTATAATAAAAATAGGAATACAGATATCTCTTCAGCATACTGATTTTATTTCCTTTCAATACTACCCAGTCCAGGGATTGCTGAATCATATGGTAGTCCTTTTTTTTATGTTTTGAGGAATCTTTACACTGTTATTTACAATGGCTGTACTAATTTACCTTCTTCCAAAATTGTGCAAGGATTGTTTTTTTCCCCATATTGTCACCATCACTTTACCTTTTGTCTTTTTGATAGTAGTCATTTTAATGGGAGTAAGGTGATATTGTAGTTTTGGTTTATATTTTCTTATGATTAGTGACATTGAATATTTTTACATGTACTTACTGGCTATTTGTATGTCTTCTTTTGAAAACTATCAAAAGGATTTAGGTCTACTCCTAGTTTTAAAATTTGTTTATTATGTTTTTAATGCTGAGATTTTTCTTTAGCTTCTTATATACTCTGTATGTTAATCTTTGTCCAATTTATAGTTTGCAAAAGATTTTTCCCATTTTGTGGATTATATTTTCACTCTGTTTGTTGTTTTCTTTGCCATAGAATCTTTTTACTTTAATGCAAATCTATTAGTCCACTTTTGCTTTTGTTCCTGTTCTTTTTGGGTCCTATCCAGAAATTGTTGGCTATTCCAATGTCTTGCAGCATTCATTAGCCCTATTTTTTCTTCTAGTAGTTTCAGACCTTATCTTTAAGTCTTTAATGCATTTTGAGTTGACTTTTGTAACTGATGAGTGAGATAGGGGTCTATTTTTGTCCTTTTGTGTGATGGTTTATATTTTGATAGCCCCCAAGCACCTCAAGAGCTCGTAGGCCAGCTTTTTGGAAGGTGATCAGATTATGCAGCATTAGAAAGTATTTGCTGCTTCAAGGTGGAATCTGAAGAGTTTAGTCACTGGAGTCACAGCCTGAAATACTTTATCTCTCTCCCCCAGCTCCTCTCTTCACTCTACTCTGTCATGCCCCATGCTGTCCTGCCATGGAGCCAGTCTACAATGGACAGAATCATGAGCAAAATCATGAATCATGAACATTTCCATTGTTGAATTTGAATGTCAGGTATTTTTTTCAGTATTTTTTTTATTAATACATGTTTGCAGTATATAATGATCATATTGATTGTGGGAAAGTTGGTACATGTACACAACAAATCTTAACTCTTCTTCATTCCATTCTCCTCTCCTCTCTCCCTCAGTCTCTTGGTCTACTTCTGCTTTGCAAAAGATCTATTTCCTATTATCTATATTTTGTTTTGCTCTTTATTTATATTTTGGGTTTCTCATACAAGAGAAATCATAAGATATTTTCTCCCACATTGAATAACTTAATTTTTTTATCAGTGCATGTTTGCAGTAATGATCACATAAAGATCACATTCATCATAGGTAGTTGTACATGCACATAACACATCTTAATTCCTTTTTTTTCTCTTTCTTGTCCCTTCTGTCCAATCTTTTTTCCCTTTCTCTATTTACAAAAGCCTTATGTCCATTTTTCCCCTTCAATTTCCTTCCTTTAAATTGCCTTTCCCTTCCCTCCCTCCCCAATCTCTTGTTCCTCTTCTAATTTGAATAAGTTCTCCCTACTTCCTCTATTTTACTCCTTATTTATACTTCAGGTTTCTCACACAAGAGAAACAATGCAATATTTAAACTTGTATGATTCATTTATTTCACTTAGTATTATGGTTTCGAGGTGCATCCATTTACCTAAAAGGTTTATCCTTCTTTATGGCAGAGTAGTACAGGCAGAAGACTAAATCTAGAATATTACAAAGAACCCAAAAATTAGACCCCCCCCAAATTTAAAGACGCAGTCCAAAAATTGGCATCTGAAATGAATACACAATTTTCAAATAAGAAGCATCCAAACTGGGTCATGTTTTTGTACATGTTAGCAGGTGGGGAAAGCAATCAGACTACTGGTCTTTGGTGGATGTAGGCAACAGAATATAGGTTCAAGTAGACAACTGGACTTAATAACAATAGTTTCAGATCTAGCTTCCTCTAATGCCACATTCACCAAGCTTGGCTTCTCACCACAGGGAGAAGGGGTCTATGTCCTTCTTGGCCTGAGGTTTTCACTTCTCAGAGGGTCTCAATCTAGCCCAGACCTTCTCCACAATTGTCTCTTGTGACTGTCCTTCATACAGTGTTGTGGTGTGTGTCTGGATGTCCCCCCAAAGCCTCATGTGGTCATAGAGTTTTTTCAGAGGTAGCTGAATCTAGAGTATATGATTGATTTGTGGTGCAATACTGAGATTAAGAGTGCAGGATTAAGGGTCACTGATTGCTGGATCAATCCACTGATTGAATTGACAACACCCTAATTCCAAAAGATTAGATACAATATAAGGGACTGAAAGAGGCTTGTCTTTTCCCATTGTTGCTTTTGCTGTCTTCCTCCTCCATGAGCTGTTGTCCCTCTACCATGTGCCACCCTGACTTGGAGCCAGCTGATTATGGACTGAAACCTCCACACATTGTGAGCAAAATAACCTTTTCTCCTTTAACTTTTGGTGTGGGGTATTTTGTCTCAGCAATGAGAGAAAATTAACTAAGATACCCAGTCACTGTGATGGGTAACACTGGAAACCATGAAGTGAAGTCTGTGGCTCAGTCTTAAACAACTCCTTTCCAAAA
>RJWT010029762.1:0-14835 GCA_004365215.1 Cuniculus paca | reverse complement strand
TCAGAACAGAACATTGCAAGCAAAACAGGTCTTCAAAACAAACCACAGGAGATTAACAATGACTACCCTAGTGTCTCTTGCCTTCTTCGAAATGGTTGTTCATACATTCAGAGACAATAAACTAAAAAAAAAACAAAATAATATAAAACCAGATAAAACAAACGAGTGAAAGCATTACAGGCCATGAAATCAGACAACAAGAAACCAACAATGGCTACCTTAATGTCCCCTGTTTTCTTCAAAAGAGCTGTTCCTATCTTCTCACATATTGCAGTCAAACAGTAGAAAAGAGACTTAAACCAGTCAAATCAAAGAATAAAAGCACCATTGGACTTCAGAACCTTTCCCTCATATTTATCAGTCATTTTGTATCTTATTGAGTCTTTCAGTTTCCTACACTAGGGAGACAATGTGGTGCTTACACATGTGAGTTTTATTTCACTTATGAGTATGATCTCAAGTTGCATCCGTTTACCTATAAAAGTCTCAATGTGATCTTTCTTTACTGCTGAATAGTACTCCATTGCATAAAAGTACAGCATCTTTTTTATCCATTCCTCAATTGATAGGCATTTGGGTTGTTTCCAAGATTTGGCTATTACAAATTGTGCTGCTATAAACATGGGTGCACATATATTACTGTGGTATGATGATTTCACTTCATCTGGGAATATGCCCAGAAGTGGAATACCTGGGTCAAATGGGACTTCGAATCCTAGCTTTTTGAGGCACCTCCAGACTGATTTCCACAGTGGCTGCACCAGTCTACACTCCCACCAACAGTGGAGAAGGGTTCTTTTTTCCCCACAGCCTCTCCAGCATTTATTGTTGTTGGTTTTCTTGATCCTGGCCATTCTTTCTGGAGTGAGATGAAATCTCAGAGTTGCTTTAATTTGCATTTCTCTAATGACCAATGATGCTGAACAGTTTTTCATGTGTTTATTTGCCATTCGTATTTCTTCAGCTGAGAAGTATGTTTTTATCTCAGATGCCCGTTTTTGGATTGGGTCTTTGAATTCTTTATATGTTCTAGATAGAAGACATCTGTCTGAAGGACAGTTGACTAAAATTTTTTCCCAATTTGTGGGTTTTCTTTTCACTCTGTTGGAGATTTCTTTTGACATGCAAAAACTTTTTAACAAGACAAGATCCCAATTGTTGATTCTGGGAAGTGTTTCCCATGCAGTTTGACTTTTGTTCATGAATTCTCCACCTACCCCTATGTCTTCAAGATTTCTATCTACATTGTTTTCTAGCAGATTTAGTGTTTCTGTTTTAATGTTTAGATCTTTGATCCATTATGACTTTAGTTTAGTGTATGGTGATAGGCTTGGGTCTAATTTCAGTTTTCAGCATATGGAAAGCCAGTTTTTCCAGCACGATTTATTAAAGAGGCTATCTTTCTTCCAGTGAACATGTTTGGCCTTTTGTCAACGATAAGGTGGCTGAGTGTGTTTGTACTTGGGGTTTGTTTTGGTTACTTTTTCTTCCTTGCTGAGACAAACACCTGATACCAAAAAGAAGCAAGGAAAGGTTTATTTAGCTTACAGTTTCTGGAGATTTCAGTGCATAATCAGCTGGCTCCAAGGCAGGGTGGCATGGCACAGGGACAGCACTTCAAGGCAGCAGCCAGAGCAAAAGAGAGCAAACAAGCCTCTTCTCTACCCTCAAATTGTACACAGGCCACCCCCCACTTCAGGGTGGGTGTAACACTTGAAAAATGTCCTTGCCCTCCTTTGCACAGGATGCGGATATTTACAAAGTAAGAACCTTGGATCCCTGCTGAGTCTCTCAGTTAAACTTCTAAACTTCTCAAGTTGACACAATGTATTAACCATAAGAGGGTTGTATCTTCTAATCTATTCCATTGATCCTCAGGTCTGCTTTGATTACAGTACCATGCTGATTTGATTACAGTAACTTTGTAGTATAATTTCAAGTCTGGGATTGTGATGCCTCCTGTCCTGCCCTTGCTGCCCTGAAGTGCCTTTGCTATTTTAGGTCTCTTCTGGCTCCAGTGAATTTTAAGAATGATTTCTCTAGATCTGTGAGGTAGTCTAATGGTATTTGGATGGGAATTGCATTAAATCTATATAATAATTTTGGGAGAATGGCCATTTTCACAATGTTTGTTCTTCCTATCCATGAGCATGGAATGTTTTTCCATTTTCTGAGATCCTCTTTGGTTTCTTTTTTCAGAGTAGTATAATTTTCATTCAATAGATCTTTTGCTTTGTTTGTTAGGTTGATCCCTAAGTATTTCATTTTTTGGATGCTATTGTGAAGGGTGTGGTTTCTCTTATTTCTTTCTCAGAGAGTTCATTTGTATACAGAAATGCAATTGATTTCTGAGTATTGACTTTGTATCCAGCTACATTACTGAATTTGGTTATGCCATCCTGAAGTCTTTCTATGGAGTTTTGTGGGTTTTGTATTTAGAGTATCATGCCATCTGCAAATAGTGATAATTTAACTTCTTCCTTTGCTATTCTTATTCCTTTTATTTCTGTCTCTTGTGTAATTGTTCTGGCTATTTCCAGCACTATATTGAATAGGTGCGGTGATAACGGACATCTTTGTCTTGTTCCCAATTTTAGAGTGAAAGCTTTCATTTTTGACCATTAAATGTGATACTAGCTATTGGTTTGTCATAGATGGCTTTTATCAGATTGAGGTAAAGGCCATGTATTCCAATTTTCTGTAGGGTTCTTATCATGAAAGAGTGTTGGACATTATCAAAAGCTTTTTCTGCATCTATTGAAATGACCATGTGGTTCTTATCTTTGGCTCTATTGATATGGTGTATTACATTTATTGATTTGCATATGTTGAACCATCCTTGCATTCCTAGGATGAATCCCACTTGGTCATGGTGTATAATCTGCTTGATGACTTGCTGGATTCTGTTTGCTAGTATTTTATTGAGGATTTTTGCATCTATGTTCATTAGCGAGATTGGCTTGTAGTTCTCTTTTTTGGTTGGATCTTTCTCTGATTTTGGTATTAGGGTAACACTTGCTTCCAGGAATGATTTAGGGAGACTTGCTTCCCTTTCAATTTCATTAAAGAGTTTGAGGAGTGTTGGCATTAAGTCTTCCTTGAATTTCTTGTAGAGTTCAGCTATGAATCCATCAGGACCTGGACTTTTCTTGTTTGGTAAGGTTTTAATTACATTTTCAATATCTTTAAGTGAAATCGGGTTATTCAGTAGTTTTACCTCTTCTTGATCCAGCTTTCATAATTGATATGTCTCTACAAATCTATTTCTTTGGTGTTATTGAACCTATGAGAGTAAAGATTTTCGAAGTAGGTATTGATCTTCTATATTTCCACAGGGCCTGTAGTGACTTCACACTTTTCATTCCTTAATGCATGGATTTCAGTTTTTTTCGTTCCTTTTTTTGATAAGGTTGGCTAGGGGCTTATCAATTTTATTTATTCTTTCAAAGAACCAGCTCTTTGATTTGTTGATTCTTTGTATTATTTTCTTAGTCTCATTTGTGTTAATTTCTGCTCCGATCTTTATAATTTCCTCCCTTCTTTTGGCTTTGGGTTGGGCTTGCTCTTCTTTTTTCTAGATATTTGAGGTGTAACATCAGATTGTTTATTTGTGTTCGTTCCAGTTTCTGGATGTGGGAATTCACCACAATAAATTTCCCTCTGAGGACTGCTTTCATTGCATCCCACAGATTCTGGTAAGTTGTATTTGTATTTTCATTTGCTTATAGATATTGTTTAATTTCTTCTTTAATTTCCTCTGTGACCCACTGATTGTTCAGGAGTGTGCTATTTAATTTCCATGTGTTTTCAGAGTTTTTGCAGTTTCTTTTGTCATTAATTTCCAGTTTGATGGCAGTGTGATCAGATAGTATGCATGGGACAATTTCCATTCCTTTTCATTTACTTAAGCATGTTCTATGGGCTAGTATAAGGTCTATTATAGAGAATATAGCATGTGAAGCTGAGAAGAAAGTATACTCTGATGTTGTTGAGTGGAAAACTCTGTAGATTTCTACCAGGTGCATTTGTTCACAGGTTTGATTCAGTTCTGTTATTTCTTTGCTGATTTTTTGTCTAGTTGACCTGTCCCTTTGTTTCAAGGTTGTTCTAAGGTCTTAAGGTGTGTTATTGAATTGTGTTATTGCTTGTTTGATTTTTCATTTCTATTAACATTTGTTTTCTATAGTTGGGTGCTCCTATATTTGGTGCATATATATTTAAGATTGTTATTTTTTCCTCTAGGAGTTTTCTACTAACCAATATGTAGTGACCTTTTTTATCTCTTTTGACCGTTATTTGTTTGAAGTTCACATTGTCTGTAAACAGAATAGCTACCTCTGCTTTTTTTTGGGTTCCTGTTGCGTGGAGTATTGTTTTCCATCCTTTGACTTTCAGTGTATGAATTTCCTTTTGGATTAGATCTGTTTCTTGTAGATGGCATATGGTTGGATATTGTTTCTTGATCCATTCTTCCAGTCTGTTTCTTTTGATTGGTAAATTGAGGCCATTTACATTAATGGTTATAACTGATATATACTGGCTTGTTTTTGTCACATTTTCTTTCTGCAGTGGTTTCTTTACCTTTTCCCTCTACTTAATTGTTTGCCCTGCTTGGTGTTCTTCTTCTGTTAATGTTTTGGATGTCATAACTATTTTCATCTATCTAGAGCATTGCTCAGTATTTTTTGCAGTGTTGGTTTGGTAGTCACGAAGTTCTTCAGCTGTTCCTTGTCATGGAAGTATCTTATTTCTCCATCAATTTTGAACGATAATTTTGCAGGGTACATCAGTCTGGGTTGCAAGTTGTTTTTCTTTAGGACTCAAAAATGCTTCACTCCATGCTCTTCTTGACTTCATTGTTTGTGTTGAGAGGTCTGCTGTGATTCTGATGGGCTTTCCTTTATGGGTGATTTGCTTCTTTTCTCTCACATCTTTTAATGTTCTGTTATGGTGAATTTCTGGAATGCTGATAATTATATGTCTGGATGTTGATTTATTTTGTTTATGGCTAACTGGAGTTCTACATGTGTCACTTCTCTGTATGTCATTTTCTTTTGCCATGTTTGGGAAATTTTGAGCTATTCCTTCTTCAAATAGTGTTTTTATACCATTTGGGTTTTCTCCTTTTTCACTTACACCTATTAATCTTATATTGTTTTTCTTTGCATCATCTTGCAACTGCCGAATTGCTATTTCCTGATTCCTTGTTTTTATTTATTTATTTATTTATTTATTTATTTATTTATTTATTTTTGTGGCACCAGGGATTGAACTCATGATCTTGTGCTTGCCAGGCAGGCGCTTAGACTGCTGAGCTACATCCCCAGCCCTGTTTTTTGAGACAGGGTCTCACTATGCTGTTCAGGCTGGCCTTGAGCTCACTTTGTAGCCCAGGCTGGTCTCGAACTCACACCGATCCGCCTATCTCAGCCTCCCGAGTGCTGGGATTACAGATGTGAGCCACCACGCCCGGCTTCCTTGTTATCTTTAAAAGAAGTTTCCTTTCTTCCTCACTAGCTGCAGTCATGTGTTCAAGGTCTGAAAGTCTATTTTCACATTCATTGAGGTGGCTTTGCCAGCTTTTGATTGCATTCTTGATTTCCTGGATATCTCTTTGAATCTGTTTCATGCATTCTAATTCTTTCTTGTATTCTTCATTCAAGGTCTCCATCCTTTTGCAGTGCTCCTCTATTTTTCCAACTATATCTTCTTTAGATGTGTTTAGTATTTCTTTCATTACATTTATCATCGCTTGTTTTACCTGGGAAGTCATTTCTAATCTCACTTCCTTCAAAGCTTCATGGAGTTGTTTGTTTACTTCAGTTGTTATCATTTCAGAAGTTGCTGGTGTGTGCCTTATATTTTCTTCTATATCTGTGTCTCTTTCGCTTGTTTGGGATGGACTGGAGGTGTAAGATTGTGTTTTGCTGTTTTGTTTTGTTATTTTCCTGTATTCCACTGTGGCAGGTGAATCCAACATGTACGTTTGAGGCTCCAAGCCTAGGTGAAACTCACAGTGCATGCCTTCAGCTCCACCCAAGACTACCACTGTGGTGTTTGCTTGCTGGCCAGTGTCTGGGTGGAGCCCAGGCAGGACCCAGGGACTCTCCAAACTACCTGGGCTGATGGTGGAATGGGCTCAGGTTCCTACTGGTCTTCTCTTGAGGTCCCAAGCTGCACAGCTAGGTGAAATTCGCTGTGTGCGCCTTCAGCTCACACCAGGCCCAGAGCTGCAGCTGCTACACAGCTCCAGGGTGGCTGGGTGGAGCCCAGGCTGGACTCCAGGGCTGCTCAAAACATCCCAGACTGATGGTGGAATTGGTGCAGGTCCCTACCAGTCTGCTGGTGAGGTCCCAAGTTACATGGCTAGGTGAAATTTGCTGTGCATGCCTTCAGGTCACACCAGGGCCAGAGCTGCAACTGATATGCCAAGTTATGTATTTTGAACCGTGCTTGCTTCTATGGGATGGGATCTTACTCATCATGATGTAGGATCTTTTTGTTTTTGTTCTTTCCATGTTTTCTTTTTTTTGTTAATTATTTTGAGACATGGTCTCATTATGTAGTTCAGGCTGGCCTTGAATGCCCTATGTAGCCCAGGATGGCCTCAAACTTACAGAAGTCATCCTGCCTCAGCCTCCTGAGTGCTGAGATTACCAAACCTGGTGGGCAGTACCTACTCTTTTTGATGATGAGCTGCATTCTATTTTTCAGTATCCTGTTTATCTTTTTGTTTGTTTGGTTCGTTGGGGGTTTGTTTTATTTTATTTTATTTTTTTTTGGTGTTTTAAGACAGGGCCTTGCTATGCAGTTCAGATTGACCTTAAACTCACTAGTAGCCTATGCTGGCCTTGAATTTGCAGTTATCCTCCTGTTTCAGCTTCCCTAGTGCTAGGAGTATAGGCATGCACCATCACACATGCCTCCTGTTGAGGACTCTTGTGTCGATGTCTGTTAAGGAGATCGGGGTTTAATTTTATTTTTAGTTTGGTGTTTGTCCAGCTTGGGGATCTGGCTGATACTTCTGTGCATGAACTTTTGAGCACTCCATCCCTTTCAGTTTCCTTAAGAGCTTGAAAATTGGTGCTAGAGCATCCTTAAATTCTTTGCATAATTCAGCAGTGAATCCATTAGGTCCAAATCTTCTTTTAGTTGATGGATTCTTAATCATAGTGCCAATTTCATTGCTTATTATTGATTTAAGCATATTTATGTCTTCTTGAGCTACTTTTGGTACTTTGCATGTGTCTAGGAATATGCCCATTTCTTAAAAATTCGGCTACCATGTGGGAATATAATTTTTCAAAGCAGTTACTGTCTTTTGGATTTTGCCACTGCTGTGACTCTCCTCCTCCATTTCTCTGTGAGTGCAAAGGTTTCTGTTTCACCTGGTCTCCTGGATGGCAGCTGGCCAGCTGCTGTCTGTTGGGCAGTTTGCAAAGGGTTCCCTGTCTCTTTTGCAAAGTTTTCTATTTCTTCTTTACTGTGCCATCTTGTTTTTCTCTTTTGTCAGTTCCCTCCTAGTTCTTGGTTTACTCGTTTCACTTTGATTGCTTGCGCCTGTGTATGCCATGCAGCCCAAGGCCCCACACCCAGGCTTTGCAAGCACAGGTGCCTGTTGTTTTGTTCCTGAGCATGGCATCTGTCAGCAGATTTAACACAAGATAAGCAGATGTGTATCAGGGTTGACATAGGATGGCCACCCATGCAGTCTAGTATGACAGAGTGCAAAAGGTCCCTATAGAAGGATGCAGTCCAAGGCCTGGAGCACAGTTCAGTGTCCTGTGTGAGTCTGCATTAGTGGGCATAAGCGGCTGTGAAGGAGGCTGAAGAAAGTATGCGCTGGACGGCTGCATGTGGTGCTGGAGTCTAAAGAGTCTGGTAGAAGCCCAAAGATGGCCTCCAGGGTGAAAGAAAACTGCAGCTGCTCCACTGAAAACAGAAGCCAGCCTGCCTGCCTCATTTCCCTATCATACCATTCCAGACACAGTCATCCCTCGGGCAGGCCTTCCACAGCTGGAACTATGCCGAGGCAGTGTAACTGGGCATTGCATACTCGGATTGACACAATCACTCAACATCACAAGTACAAAGCTTGTTTTCCAGCTCTAGATACCTTATCCTGGAGGAGAGCAGTTGCCCACACTTGGTGCTCCCCCATGGTGGGTGGGGAGGGCAGACCGTTGTTGCTCAGGGGTAGCAAGACCACACTGTCCCGACGGTAAGCACAGAGCAGGTGGGTGAATGTTGCTCAGGAATCCAGCACTCAGAAAGCCTCAGCTGTGTTGTAGGTGAGTAGGTGAGGAGTGGGGCTGGGCTTTGAGCCTGTGTCCTTCCACCTCTGGAGCAGATTAGTCAGGACATGTCTTGGTTACTTTTTCTCTCGTTGCTGAGACAAACACCTGATGCCCAAAGTGAAGCAAGGAAAGGTTTATTTAGCTTACAGTTTCTGTGAATTCCAGTCCATAATCAGCTGGCTCCAAGGCAGGTGGCATGGCACTGGGGCAACACTTGAAGGCAGCAGCCAGAGCAAAAGGGGGCAGCTGTTCATGGTGGCTGCAAGCAGCAAGACGAAACCGTGCCAAAGAGGAAAAACGCGCCCCCATTCTAACCTTGCATTGTATGTCAGCTCCACCCCTGGGGGGGATGCAGAACTCATACCTCCAATCCCAGCACTAGACAAGGAGTCAATCACAGCGCTAGATTCAGCCACTTCCCTGACTACGTGAGGCTTGGGGGGGCCATCTATAAACAAACCGTAACAGGACACTAGCAGTCTGAAGGCTCCTTTGTGAACTGAAAATATCTCATGAGCAGCCTGGCTGTGAGGACATCCCTGTGGGCAATGGTTGTGCCTGGGACAATGGCCATGAGTGCTTCAAGGCTTGTAGAGCTCAGGGCCAGGCGGGCACCTGGAACTTGTGCCTTGAGTTTCCCTTCCACATAGTAGAGGAGGACCCAGCTCAGTGAGCACAAGTGACTGGCTTTCAAGGCCAGACAACCACACCTACACCAAGCAGGCCAGGCCCAGCACTCAGGGCTCTTCTCACTTTGCCATATTGATCAGGAAAACTCTTCAGTGCAAGAGTTCACAGGGCTCCTTCACTTAGGATGGGGTAGAACCTCTGGTGAGAGCCATAGTTCAGAAAGAATGCATGTGGGGTCACATCTTTGGGCACAGTGGGTGATTGGGTGACAGCACCAGAAAACTAGGTGGACCAAGGTTGAATGTTGGCCTGGGTGATGGTGCCTGGGCCCAGGCCGTGCTATTCAGGAAGGTCTTTGTGATAGGTATTTTTGGTGCAGTTGAGAGACAATTGTAGACAGAGAAAAGAAAAAGTGTTTTTGTGGGTGCAGGATTCTGCTGGAGCAGGGACCCTCAAGGGGTAGCTGAAAAATGACTTTTCTGTAGTTCAGCTAGGGATGGAGCATCTGGGTGGCTGTGGAGTCTTGGCATTGGAGAGGGCTTTGTGCACCCTCATAAAGGAAGTGGGAGGTTTATTTCTGGAAATAGAAGAACACAGAAGTCACTTTTGAAGAGAGATGCTGTTTTTTGGGGGGCTGGTGCCAAGTTGGGCAAATGCCATGTTAGAGATAGTTAAGCCCTGGACTGGCAGAACCCATCCTCAGAGCTCAGCTGTGCTTGCAGTACACCTGAGGCCCCCTGGCCAGGCCTGGGAAGCAGGTGGTGCCTCCTGGGTTCTTCCTCAGCACCTATTGAAGGCAAGGAGCTGCTTGTACGTATTTTAGGGCTCAGCAGCATGTGCTTTGTGCTTTCCTCAGTCTGCTGGGATATTTGCAGTGACAGGAGCAGCAGAGTGGACTGGAAGGTGGAGGTCTTGACTGAGGCCCTCCACCAGTAAGGACAATGTGAGTGGTCAGATCTGTGTGTGACGAGGACCTCCATGTGTTTTTACTCTTGCTCACTGCCTGTACCCCCAGGAGGCCTGCAATCACACATGCTGGTAAGTCCTTGGGAGGGGAAGCAGTGAACCCACACATGCTGGGAAGCGGGGACTTGACTCATGAGCAGGGAGCCTCATGGCTTGTCCTCTGTATTAGTTGGCCAATTTGTGTCTCTACATGTGGAAACCCTTGTCCATTGTGTTTCTTTTGAGCACCCTAGGGAAAGTTTGCACTCACAGCTCAGAGGGCTCGTGTGACACAAAGCAAGACCTCCCTTGCCGTAGTGATGCTAGACCCGCGGATTTCCTGTGCACTCCATGGAGACAGCCACAGTAAAAGTAATCACAGCCACATCACAGAGCTACTGGTGGCGGCACCAGAAGAAGACCCCCTTTGCTGTGGCCCTTGGAGCCCAGAGTGAGGACCACTGTCGCCCGCTTCTTAGCCGTTGACTGGTGGACTTGTCCCTGGTAGCAGTTCCTGTGCATGACCTGCAGTTCCTGTGTGGCGCTGCAGGGGTGGGGTGGGCAGAGGCAGGCAGGAGCAGGGTGCAGCTTAGCACAGGTCCCTAGGACAGCTCATGGTCTCCCTGTGCAGTGTGCACCACATTTTCTCTGGGTCCGCTGCTGCAGGAGGAGCCCCAGGCATTGTTCACACTGGTCTGACATAAGAAACAGTATTTCTCTGCGAGGACTCTGTGTCTCAGTTCACAGCTGTCTCTGCTTTTCAGTATTGAAATGACCTGCTGTGAAGCAGTTGTGGAGGTGGATGAGTAGAGACTTGCATTGCTTGTGTTTGTTTGCTTGGTGTCACTTCTTTGTGATAATATCACAGGGTACTCTGGTCCCCTATAAGAGTCCCCACATTGGTCCCAGGAGCTGAGCTGGTGAGAGATGCACAGGCAGAGATGGGGGCTTAGTGAAGGGGGAAGCACCCATGAGTCCGATTTCTGTGCCCCACCATCTTTGCAGTGCTGAGCAATGCTGTGGGGATCCTGCTCTGCATGGCCTGTGTGCCCAGTGTCACCTCACACACTGCATTATGGTGTCCTCTGGCCCCTTCAGCAGCGACCAGAGACAGTGACCAGTAACTGTGAGTGCAGTCTCCTTGGGACAGTAACCTGGAGCCAGTGGTGACAGTGTATCCATCCCCGGGACACTCACTGAGGGGACAGAGGCAATGGCATGGTCACGCATGAAGAAAGGCATCTTGACATCTGCTCAGGCAAGGGAAGGGTGGCGGGACCAACCTCTAATCCCAGCTATCAGGAAGGGGAAGCAGGAGGGTTGCAGTTAGGAGGCCAAACTGGTCTACAGAATGAGATCGCATCTCAGTCTCAGAAAGTAAGGGAAATAAAGGCACAAGAAGAGCTTACAGGCAGGTGGGTCTGCCCAGGAGCGGGAGAGGTGGAATCCCAGGTGGGTTGTGTCACACATGAGACAGGACAGAGGAAGGCATGGAGGGGCAGAAGGCAGCCCATCGGCGTGGAGGCCGCAGGGAAGCACAGGTTGGCCAGTGCCCTTGAGCAAGAGAAGGACTTGCTCGTGGTGCCCCAGCAAGTTCTCCTGGGGTTGTTCTCATCCCACACCCTGGGATTTTCCTACACAGCCCTCTGCTGGATCCCAGCCACCCAGCTTCCTACAGCTTTGGGTCTCCTCTGCACCAACAGCCCTCTGCCCTCGGCCTGGGCATGCAGCAGGGCTTCAGTACAGAGGGCGCCTGGCAGCGGGTGCATGCAATGCTGGACTTGTGCCACAAGGGGCAAGTGTTGGCCCTGTGAGCACATGTGGCATCCTGTTCCCATCTTCCTCTCTGAGCCACTGGCCCTCCTGCTGGCCAGCTGTTCTCTGCTGTGGCCCTGTACTCATGTGTCTGCCCTCCTGTCCCTGCCATCCTTGTCCTATTGGGCGCTCCTGAGGGACTCAAAGGCCCACTGATGCCCAGAGTAACCTGTGTCATCTCACTGGACACCCCTGCACTGACAGGCCCTGCTTTGCTGAGCAAGTTGAGACAGGTTCCAAGCGATTCAGGTGACACTTTCAGATCTTTTGTGCTGAGCAATGCTTCTCCTGGGGACTTGCTGTCTCCAAAGCAAGTTGTAATTCCCACCAACTGATTACATGTGAGGGTCACATCTTTGCCCTAGCTCTATGTGGACAGGCTGGAGATTGAACACAGATTTCACATGGGAGGCAAGAGTGCCAGCTGCACCCCAACACTAACAAGTCTCTTGTGCATCGCAGTTTTGTGACTTGCACACTTTCCCTAATGAGGTGGAGGTGCTGGCATGGGGTGGACAGAGCCTGGACCTCAGCATCATCCCCAGCAGCCTCTCAGCTCTTCACCCCTGTCCCTGGGCTTGGCATCATGTGTCTGAAGAGCACAGGGCAGGGCATACAGGCCCTGAAGGCAGGAGGGTGACAGTGCTGTGTGGACCACCCTGGCCATGCATGTGTGTGCACGCGCGTGCGTGTAGCCAGGTATCTTTCATGACTACCTTCTCAATACCGCCATGACCCTAAAGCTCTTCAAGAAAAGAAATGCATTTTGAAAGGAACAAAGGAAGAAACAAAAAAAGAAAAAGAAAAGTGAAGCAACCTGTCCTACATGCTGATTTGAAATCTTAACTTTTTATTACCTTAGGGTTTTTTAGGCACTATCCAGGAACTTTCTTCTTGAAAGCAGTGAATTTTAATGGAAATGAGAGGGAGATGAATTCCTGGAGAGGAGCACTTGCTGTCTCTTGGACAGGTGGGTGACTGTTCTTTTTATGAGCCTTTTCACAGGTGAGACCCAGAAAAAAAAATTCAGTGCCCTGCTTGAACACCCTTGTCCATGTCCTTTAGTTATAGTTTGTACTTTTGCTTTGGTTTGTGTTCATTCCTAGCTGGAAAGGTCCCTACTGAGAGCTGGCAACACAAGTACTTGGATGTGGTGGACCATCCATGCCATATCAGCAGCCTGGGAGGCTGAGCCAGGAGGATTGGGAGTTTGAGCCTGCCCTGGGCAGTCGAGTGATCTGTCTCAAAATAAAATGTCAATGAAGGCCTGGGAATGCAGCTCAGAGCCCAGTCCCTGGCTTCAAATTCCCTGTGTCTCCACCACCATACCAAGATTGAGAAATCACTTGTAAGAGGAGGGCATGGTGGCACACACCTGTAATCAAAGCACCCGAGAGGCTGAGGTGAGAAAATTGTCACTAGTTCCAGACCAGCCTGAGCTACAAACTGAGCTCAAGGCTAGCCTGAACTGCATAGTGAGACCCTGCCTCAAAAAAGGCAAAAAAAAATCACTTATGAGAGAGAAAGCGCACAAAATACTTGATTTTTTAATATTTTAGGCAAGTTTTTATTTTGTGTTTAAATAAAAACATGACAGAATGATCCATAGAACACATTGCACAAGCTATGCAATGGAAACGTGCATTTTTTTGTAGGTATCCTAACAATAGTCAAGTATAATGGTTATAAACAGATGAACTATATACTTTTATTTCCTTTTTGTTAAAGGAAGGAAAGTTTATTTATTTTACTTTTCTTCTTGTTCTTGTTCTTTTTCTTTTTTCTTTTCGAAACAAAATGGAACTGATAGATTTTAATGTAAAGATGCCTGCACTAATTCCCGGCCTCTGCTGCCACCCTCCACCTCATGAGGTGAGGAGGGGGTGTGTCCTCTGGAACAGCAGTCACTGGGCTGCTCTGGCAGCGCAGCCCTGGCCTGTCCTGCTAGCCGCTGCCCCATGGTGCCCAGATCTGGTGCAATCTTCCCCGATCTAGCCTATCATTCCTCATTCATCATCATCATCATCATCATCATCATCATCATCATCATCATTGTTGTAGTAATCGTCATCCTTGTCAGTGACATCTGTCCTGTGGATAAGGGCCTGCTGAGGGAAAGTGCTCTCAGGGAATCACAGAGCCACTGGGGTTTGTGTGTGTTCTGTGTCTTCTCCTCCTGGGCTGTGCTCTGGGAGAGGTTCGTGTGAGTGGGTAGAAAAGGGCCTTTCGAGGTGCTGCAAGAGGGTTGCCACAGAGAGGAGCTGGTCCACCATGCCCAAGAACCTTGGACATGTAGCCTGTGTGTTGGGGGAGGGGCTTGGTGAGGGAATGAGGGGTAGGAAGGGGAGAGAGAAGAGAGGGACAGGGATGGGGACAGAGACTGCCTCAGTCCCCCATTGCAGAAATCCTGTGGTGTTCTTCCCGCTTGCTGTTATTGGAGTCAGAGCCAGGAAAACCTAGGAGGGACCAAATATACAATGCTGTAGCCCCAGCACCACCCCACAGAAATGATATGAATAGAAAATGAAAGAAAGGAGTGAGGTCCTTTTCTGGTACTTCCTTTTTGTTGTACTTTTCGTATGTGTATGTGTATGTGTGTGTATTTGTGGTCATTGTGGATTGAAACCAAGGCTTCCACATGGAGCGACATCTCCAGCCCTTTCTGCCTCTGTCTCTGTCTCTGTCTCTTTTCTTTTGTTTTCTTTTCTTGTTGTACTTCAAATCAAACTCAGGACCTTTCACTTGTTAGGCAAGCGCTGTGCCACTGAGCTATATCCCCAGCCTTTCTTTCTTGCTTTCTTGCTTTCTTGCTTTCTTACTTTCTTGCTTTCTCTGAGCAGGATCTCACTAAATCCCTAAGTTGCCCAGCCTGGGGATTGAACTTGAGGTGGCATCAAATTCTCACTTCCTGTCCTGCTGAGTGGACCGGGACTGGAATCCCAGGAGGATGTGGCAGCATTTGTGGAAGAAAGATGTGGTTGAAGAGGGGGAGCAGAGGGGACTGGGGTCAATTGGAGGCTCCTAAGATGATGGAGAGTGTGAGCTGTGAGCTGTGAAAGTGAGAGAGCCCTCTTGCGAAATCTGGGATGGGAGGTGGTGAGGGGTGGTGAAGAGGAGTCTGTGTATTCAGTCTGTTTCCGTGTTATAG
>RJWT010029761.1:0-14838 GCA_004365215.1 Cuniculus paca | reverse complement strand
ACTTTCATTTTAGACAAGAAGAGACACGTGCATTCATGGGAAACAGAAGTTACTGGTTTGTGGAGAAAAGATATTGTAACAAAAGAAACTATAGTGGTTGACAACATGCATCTATTGTAAAGTATGGCAGATAACAGCCTCCTTTTTTATTTCATAAAAAAAAAAGCAACAGGTTACTAGTTAGAATTCTCAGGGAAAATATGAGACAAGAGACAGAGACAGACAGAGACAGACACATGTACACACAGAAAGAGAGAGAGAGAGAGATTTTTTTTTCAATCCAAACAAAGAAAAACAGTTTCAACACAGATCACAAAACCACTGTCTTCCAAGGAGGGAAAAGAAAGTTGAGACTGAGGTTTGCCCAAAGATCTTTTATTGCCAAGCACATCCAAAACCGTTTGCATGTTTCTTTTTATTTTTGCGTTCTTCTCAGAACTAGTCCAGCAGATCTGGAAACCAATTCTCCCTTGGTGGAAGCTGGCACTGCGCAGATCCGTGTACTCCAGGTCTCACATCACTAAGTCGTTTGTCTACTCCCAGCAGATGTTGCAGAAGGCAGTCCAGATTTGCCATCTTTGTCCTGGCAGCTTTCCTGTTTTCCCTTCTGAGGGAAGGGAAATGATGCTTCCTTGCAGTACACAATGAAAGTCTGAAAAGTAGTTGTGTTAGACAGCGCTGTTTTTCTAAGCCAATTTTCTACAACTGTTTCTTGATTAAACCTGAGAACGGTCATTGGATAGGTTTTGCACAGATAGGAGGGAGCAGGATTCATTCAAAATTATCATCTGACAATTGGGAATTATGCATTTATTTTCCATGAAAAAATAATAAAAATATTTATTTCATAGTCAAAGCTGGTCTGCAAGAATATGCAAAAGGGTGCACAAGGCATACATAAAACACTATGGTTGGTCTGAACTATCTTTAAAGGTAATTTTAGGCAGCCACAAAACACATTTTGTTTGCTAAGTACAGAAAAGTATAAGGCAGATAATACCACTTTGTCTAAACACTAATACTCTGTTCTTAGTCTGTGTTGCCTTCTTATTTCTTGGCTATGATAGCAGATCCCTAAATGACAATGTATAATTTCTCTGGAAGGTGAACAGTGGAGAACATTTTCTACAGATGTTCTACTTATCTACCACAAGCATTTTCATGGATCCACGACAACCTTTGGAAAAATGAGAGAAGCACTATCTTCACTATTTCCCTGACTATTATGGATAATTTCAGTCACAATGAACAAGACAGTCATTCTAGTCACCTCAAGGATGAAGGATTTATTGCATGTACAGGAGTGGATGGGAGCAGAAGATGGAGTAGCTTACATCTGAGCCAGTTTGAGGAACTTCCTCCTCTCCTTTGTCCTCTCAGTGTCACCATGGCTTTTCTGTCCTGACAGCTCAGTTGCTCCCAGTATGAATCCTCCATTTTTCCCCTCTGCTGGAAGCTTTCCCCTCTTCTTTACCATGATGAAAAACTATGTGTGAATTTATCTCATGCATATTCATCTCTGAAGGTTTCTCACATACACAGAAGTGTGAGCGTAAGATGGGTGTCCTGAACTGCTGTTTTCTCAGGCATTTTCAGTTTCCAGGTGCTTTCCATACTGTAATCATTTTGCTGCACTGAATATAATCCTGGTATTTAAAGTTACGTAATTTCAACAAAACATGGCCCCTCAATGCAAGCCAACTAACTACTTCATCTGGTACTCTACTGAAGAAGCAATAATCTTTGCTGAAGAGGTAGAAAAATTATATTATATTGGGTTAACCTGCTTGTAGTAAGTTAGTCCTCCAAAGTGACATCCTTTCAAGGGAATTTAAAGGCAAACTTGATTGCCTGTAATGCCAACTACCTTTGGGAATCAGCCTCCAAATATGTGACTGTATTGTACATATTCATGCTGTCTTAGTCACTAGTTGTTGCTAGGACAAAATGCACAATACAAGCAATTAAAAGGGGAAAAGTTTATTTTGGCTCCAAGGCAGTACACCATGGCAGAGGGGCATAGTGGAGGAGAAGTTTCGCAAGTTATGGCTGCAGGGAAGCAGAAGTAGGATCCCAGAAGGGAGATAAAACAATTCAGGTCATACCAACAATGACGCGCCTCTTCCAAGCAAGCTCCACCTTCTAACAGCAAATCAGCTATAATGCCTTAAAACCCACTCACCTTAAAAGCCCCACCTATAAATGCATGAGACTTTGGGGGACATGTAGATATAAACTATAATGCATACGTTGGGTCCTGGCACTTTCACAGTATATTCATACTTTACTATATCACATCTTGGCCTCACAGTTTCCAAATTCCAAATTATAGACAGGAATTCAACTATCTTATGTCACTTTTTTCCAGAAAATTGGTCAACATTTAGTAACAAGCATTTAGATTTCTTGTTTATAGATCAAAATGTTCATTGCATGCAATTTTCTGGGGCATAGAAACAAAGTAGTGGACATGGCTGCTGCAGATCAGAAATAATGGCCAGTATCAGTTTTAAAAATATCTGGATGCATGATGCATGTGATACCAAGCAAAATATTTCCATTTTCCAAGTTTTTAATCAACCAATAAAATACCATAAAGTAACAATAGGTGAATGTTTACTTCACAAAATAATAAACTCAAATCCTCATGTTCAATGGATTCACCACTATGTAGAAAATATAAGCTTGGAAAAGCCATAAAGTGATCCTCGTGTTGAAAGGCATATTAATTTATGAAATAGCTACTTAATTAGTAAGCCAGCACCATAAACCATAGGAAATATATGACATAGAACACACCTACAAGGTTTTTCCTTATTTTAGAATTTTCAAAGAATGATCAAGCATGTATCAGAGGTTAGGAACAAAACTACAAGGTTTTTCTGTATTTTAGAATTTTCAAAGAATGATCAAGCATGCATCAGAGGTTACCTTTAATGTGAAATATAAACTGAGAGCAGTACAGAGGTATGGAGCAAATGCTTTGAGAATTGGGGCTATAGAGATAATGACTTTTAGTTTGAAAGAATTTGCAAATAAAGTAAAAACTGAGCTATGTTTTCAAAGTAATTAGGTATTGTCCTTAATAAACCAGTGAAGGAGATGCTAGAATAAGGCAGTACTGGAAATAGGTAACATTAGAACTTTGAATGAGTAAACAAGAAATGAAAGAAAAAATATTTCAGGTTGAAAGGATATGAAATTTTGAAAGTCAAAGAAAGCAAGGAGTTTGCACTTTCTACAAGTCAGGGAAATGTCTAGAGAACAGAACTGGTGGGATTAGACAACACGTCACATTGATAAAGCACAAGGAATAAGAAATTCAGAATCAAAAGGGCAGAAACTCAAGGCTACCAAACAGAAGCCCACTGCAAGCCAAGAGAGACACAAACGGAACTATACAAAATAATTATTGAAAAATGGGAAAGTCACTTAGATGCTTATTAATTGGGGAATTTTTAACTAAGCATGTATCTGTTCAGGAGAACACTGCATGATGATTTTAAAAGAATGAGATACTTTGCTCGAAAAACATGTATCCTAAATATCATATTATTTAAAAAGTGGCAAACCCATTTAGAATATCATCATATTTTACTAAAAATACAAATACTTCCGCTTGTGCAGAGTAAGGACAGAATTTGAAGATAGAAAGTTAATAGAGGTGATCTCAGAATTCTGGTTCAGTCACTTCTTACTATAGCATAGATGATAAAAGTGCATACTTTATAGAGATTGCATGAGAAAATTTATGTTAAGTGCTTAACACACTGCTAGAGGCTTGTATTAATTGTATGAATATTAGCTAAATTGTCAGGTGTAGAAATATTCGTACAGATATGAGATATTAATAAATATATGCAAAATACATTAAATGGGCATTGAAAATTCAGAAAACCATTGTTAATTATTACAACAGTTAGGAAATGAGATTAACAGAAGTAAAATATTCAATTTTTACTTTATACACATTTGATTTGAATTTATTTACAAAGCATATATTACTCATAATTTTAAAAAGTTGAACACTATCTTTGTTTTTTCTTTTTTTTAATTTTAAAGAGAATAAAACAAAAGAAAACAAGACAGAATAGAACAGAGTTAAACACAACAAAGCATTTCAGAACAGAACGCTGCAAGCAATACAGGTCTTCAAAACATAATGATAGGAGATTAATAATGGCTACCCTAGTGTCTCTTGTTTTCTTCGAAATGGTTTTGCACACTATCTTTGAAGGCAAGGAGCTTTATGTTATAAAATTGAACTTCATAACTGGGCCTGTGGCACATGCCTATAATCCCAGTATTCAAGAGGCTGAGACAGGCGGACCATTGCAAGTTCAAGATCAGCCTGGGTACAAAGTGAGCTCAAGACCAGTCTGCATGGCATTGCGAGGCCTTGTCTTAAAAGGGCAAGGGCCAGGGATTTAGTTCAGTGGCATAAGCACCTGCCTGGCAAGCATGAGGTCATGAGTTTGATCTCTGGTGCCGCAAAAAAAAATAAATAAATAAAAATTGAACTGCAGTGGAAGAGAAAAATGATAGACAAGAGAAATATCTCTAAAATTGACTCAAAGTAAGCACTTATCCACTGATTGGAAATGAAATGCAAAGAAGTGGAAGAAATTAAAGATGGGTGTGGATGATTAGAGACTTAACTAAATGCACAACTCAGATTTTGAGCAGAACTGAGGGAGGAAGAGTTGAGAAACAAAGGCACATAACTTTTATTAATCAATGGTAAGGCAATCACTACATATCCATTCATCCCCTGTAAATGAATGAAATTCTCCTGTCATAATTTTCACTCTTTAAATGATGAGATCCCTGGAGTAGAGGGGAAAATCTTCCAAGGTTAGTATTTCATATTGTGAATCTTTCTTTCCTATAAATATTTTGAAGAAACTAAAATCTGATTTTCTAAGCCCCAAATCTTGGAAGTGGTTTCAGTGTTCATTGAGTCAATGTGATATCAAACACTGAAGTGTTGAAACGAGGATTTTGTCAATTAGACAGATGTTTCCAAATGTTCAGTTACTTGGCATTGTGTATACAGCTGTTTCCGAAAACATTCAATTGATTGATAGATTTTTTTATTTTTCACCCACATGTTGGGTATCAGATAAGCACATCTACCTTCACTTTAACATCTTTACCAGTTCAATGCATGTAATCAAACAAATGAGCATTGAAGTTTCAGATTAAACAATGCTGGGCTGATTCTTAGTAAGTGCAGGTGTTACTTTAAGCCTGTTAACTAAAATCATATGTGGTGAAAGAATGTACTCTTCATGTTAGAGGCAAATAAGGAATGTAATTATCAACTGCGTTGGATATTGTTTTCTATTGCTCTCATTATAGTTTTATCTTTTATAAGTCCCTATTCAGATTTTTGAATCTTTTATTTATGATATAATCATGCCAAGTAACAGCAATAATTTCAGAAATAATTTTGGGCTCCAGATATCTGTAGTTTAAATTGTCCACACAATAGTAAAACTCTCTGAATAATCTAATACTGTTATGAGGGTTTGGGTGGACAAGGTGATTATTGAGAAATATATTAGTGTTTAAGGATTATCAGTTAATCAATTATGATTATTTTTAAAAATGTAGTACATACTTTATGTATTACTCCAATGTACTGGGAGTATGTAGCTACTGATACACTACTGTAAAATGAAATGCACATAGATTGATAAAGTAGTCATAGGAGGGTACGTGCAGCCACTAAGAAGAGAATACAGATGCGAGCTATGATAAGGCTTTGATACACAAACTATTGAGCCTTAGAGTACAATATATTATAATTCAGTTGATCTATGGAGCTAGATTTTGCATTATAGTTTATACAGCAAAAGTGAAAGAATTAGACATTATGTGAGAAAAAATATAAAGTTGCCCTGGAAAAGTGTGATCCATACATAAGAACTGAACAAAAGCAAAGTAAATTTGAATACTATGTACTGAGGTTGTAAAGGTAGGAATACAGATGGAGATGGAAAGCGTGAGGAGTTAGGGTAGACAAAAGATATCACCTCTCTCGTGGCTGCAGTATAAAGTTAGACAACTAGAAATGGAATTAGTATACAAAAAGGGCACTTCCAGCATGTCCTCTCTCCTGGTTTGCCTGCCCACTTCACCTTTACTGACAAATTAAAGGTCAGAGAGCCCTTGACAGCAGCCCTTGACTCCTTCATATTTTACTCTACCACTGTTCCTGGGTCACTAGAGCTCAGTTTCTCACTATCTACAGTCACCAATTTTGATGGATGTAATTTTACTACTTCTTCAGATATTTGCTGTTATAACTTTTTTAGGCAGTTCAGTTTGAATGCACCAGCCACAGAAACCATTTCATTAGCAAGTGTAAGCAATAGAGAGTCACCTAGGGTTCTGATCTATGGGAGGGCTAATAATAGCTTAAGGTTTGACTTCATGGGGTCACCACTTGCAGTGATGGTAAAGTCTACCTAAAGAAGCAGGAACATCTGAAAGAAATTTAACTTAAATCCATCCCTGGAGAATAGAGCCTCCTGGTCTAGCCATATCATCAAAATCAGAAGTAGCAACATAGCAGAAAGCCAACACTCTCCTGCACAGAAAGCAGATTATTAGCAGCATGATTATACCCTAGAAGAGCAGAAAACAATCTCTGGTGTGGAGTGACTATGATGTTGCTATGCACTGCACAAATCATACCATTCATTTACACTTATGTTCAGTGCACAGAGGTGCAAAAATTAGAAGATGATTATTTCCAGGCGCCTAGACCTGCAGGTTAGTGAACATGTTTCATCCTCTAGGCTCTACTCTACTAAACAATAGACAGTTATCATTTCAATGTAAATAATCCCCCTCTGAACTCGTGGGTCAGTCCTCTCAAGAACAGGCTTAGAAAGCACAATATCCTCTCCCTGAAGGTTTGCTTAATTGAGGCTGACACAACCTTAAAAATGCCTCAAGGGCAAAGATAAACATAGATGGATGAAGTAGTCATAGGAGGGCATATGCAGCCACTAACAATAGAATATAGATGTGAAAATAAAAATAGCCAAATTTTCAGCTCTTCACAAGCACAAGGGTCTGTGAAAAATATTTTATCTGAAACACATTATTTAATCATTTACCTAATCTATGGTGTAATTACCATCATTATGTACACTTTTTCAGGTAAAAAAAAAAAAAGCTCAAAGGGTTGACATGGTTTACCTAACGTCACACAGAATGTTGGTTTTGTGCTGTGTCAATTTAGCTATCATAGGACTAATTAGACTTCTTTCCCATATATAGCTCTAGGTTAAGGTTATTTGCCAGAAACATTAACTGTAATTTGGGGAACAAAGAGAATGGGTAGCCATTTTACTTTGGAGGTCCCTATTGGTTGAGAGAAAGGCAGAATATTTCCAGTTTTCCTTGCTTTTCTCCAATGAGCTGAGATATTTCTCATTTCTGAAGTCAGATAGTAACTCCAAGCCTACACTTAGGGGCTCCATTGAAATCTCACCGAAGCAATCCTACTAACAGCGGGCATGATTTCACAGACTTCTGTATCAGCCCCTTCCCAACTCCTCACCAGCAGCTGAATATGACATGCCGGTTAACCTATGCCAGTGACTTATCTGGCATAGGTACAATTGGGTCAGGTATACCTATAATACCCTAATACTCACAACAGCTCTGTATCCCTAAATAGCCATAACTGAAACCGAGTTAGCAAGTGATGGCGCCGGCAAGACACATGCATGGTTGGGCTTCCACACCACTCAGTGTTAGGTGCTATACAGCTATCTAAGACAACACTAGGATTAATTGTTAGAATTCTCTATTTTACTGAGAAAACGATGAGAAGTACTAAAGCAGATGTCTCCCATGTATAAGAATTCTTGACATTCTCAATAAACCAAAGAGTAAAAAGAAAATATTGGTAGCAATGTAAAATACACATGCAAAATGCCCTTGGTGAAATGTTTCTTACTACTAAGACTTCTTAAAGTGACATAAGTGGAAATGTGGCAATAAAAAGCTAGCATATATTACCTTACGTATGCAAATCAAGCTTCCTTTGAAGACCTCATTCCTGCAATAATAATGCTTAATGTATGATAAGGCACAAAACATTCTACTGCACATTACAGAAGTTCCTGAGACTACCAGAGCTTGATGGGTATCAGTAGGTAATAGAAGGTTTACTAATCATTTGCAGAAAGACTACATTCTCTCCCATTTGCAAACATTCCTATGATTGCCCTGGCCAATCTTTCTGATAACAGTACATTTCTTATATCTCTCACTCTTCTTGGCTGGTCTGAATCTAAAGAAGCTATTACATCTAAGTTTTAGATACACAATCTGATAGACAATTGCACCCAGCACAAATTTTTGGTAATTTTCTTTATCTTTAAAAGTATCAAAGTCATAAACATTACTTTGGAAAAAAGTCAGAGATAGAAAGCTGCATTACCTCTTCAGGCAAGCTTAGGTATAATCAGGAAAATTCAAATATGAAAGAAAGCATTACAGATAAGGTACACAGGGGAGTTCAGTAAAACACTCACTTATACTAGGAAATGTTTTGATGGGAGAAGTTATTGGACCCTCTATTTTCCTAGAGATTGAATTCAGTCATTGCATGTCCTTGAGCAAGTGTACACAGCTAGAATAAACCCTGTGTACAACTGATGGAGATAGAATTATTGCAGCCACACCATAAATTCTATATGGGGAACATAAAAGGAACAACTGAAAGGTTGGTGGTCTAGGCATTAAGAGGAAATATTTTAAGGTCAAGAATTGGAAATTTTGTTTTTAGTCAGTAATCATAATGACAGCATTTTTTCAGGCTGTAGTCTTTTACTAAACACTAAATAAGGTGCTAGAAACTAGAGTTATATATAGTTTCAATAGTTGAAAAATTTAGAACAACTCACACAAATAACTGTAAGATTATTTTCTATATCCCCTGCCTAACAAGCATGTAACCACTTACAGACATTGCCATTTTTATTTACTCCACTTTACAGGTGAAGAAAGTAAAACTGAAACTCAGAAAGATTTCTCTACCTATCAGTATTCCAAAGTGACATAAATAACAAAAAATTCACCCAAATCCACCTTCTTTGACTATCTGTTCTTCACTTTTTCCGTTCTTCTTCCTTTTGTACTTAGAAATGTTCTTAGTACTTTGGCTCCTCAAAGACTTAGACACATTATTTTATAATTGTAAGGCACATTATTTGCAAAGCAAAACTTGGAGCTTCTGTCAGTTTCAATTAAAATCCTATGCTCACCTGACAATTCTAAAATTCAAAACTATAGAGAAAAATACAGACATGTTTTAGTTTGAGAAATTTCTAAAAGAGTATATTCAGACATAACATTAAGCAATGAGTTCTACGAGAATAAATGTGTTGGGAGATTATCTGTGCAAACAATATGCTGCCTCTACTTACCAAAACTCTCACCCTTAGTAGTAATGCAATTCACTTTGGTTAATCATTCCGTTTAGATTAGCTGCACAGAGAAAATCGTGAAAACTATTACACTAGATTATATGATAATAACTATGCAAATATTCCCTCAGCCAGATAATAAAATTCTCATGAAGATTTAGGAGAGGACTATTATAAAATAAAATGAGGGGAAAATGAAGACCATTTAATTGCAAGGTGGTGTAGCAATGTGTTCTATCATTTAAATATCTGATCTGGGATTTGTCAAGGTATAATATAGAAGAGGTTATTAGTCATATCTCAACAATGAAATAAAAACATACATTAAACATTGTAGCAATCTGTAAAACATTTATGTAAAGATAAATGATTCTGACATTGAAATTTGTTATGGACATACACCAGACATACAAGAGATTCTTGAGCATAAGTACCCTGCTTTATCTTTGTTTCTCCATATATATATATATATATATTCTTCATAACTGTTTGATAAATAAATTAATGAAATTTTGTTCCCTTTGGTTGTTTTGTTTTGAAACAGTCTCACTCTATTGCCCAGGCCAGTTTTAACTTGCAGGCCCAAGTGATCCACCCACCTCAGCCACCTGATTAATTAACAAGATTTTAAATAAAGATGCAACATTTGGAAGAGTGGAAAAATTCAAGGTAAAAAAAATTATGCTTCATCATATGAATTTAGTGGAGCTGTAGGAATATTTGATCCCTTTGTTTTGGTCAAAAGAAAACAAGATACCATAGCAGGTACTGATTTAAACTTTGGAGTCTGAAAGACCTGGATTTGAATCACAGCACTGCTAATACATAAGACTTCAGACAAATTAATATGTTTTTATTTCATATGTGATGAGAAAATAGTACCCACATATATATTGGTTATATATGGTGCATAAAAGATAATTGCAACATTTGGTGACTCAATAATGATCATTTGTTATTTCTAAAATTTTCAGTGCATCAGAAATTAGGATGAAGGTTGGTTGTGTGGTTTTGTTTTGAGAATTTTCATGAGATTGCAAGGAGATTACTGCTGAGGCTATAGTTGTTTCTGGGATAAGCAGCATTAGAGAATCTATCTCCCAGATGATTCATTCACTTACACAAGAAGCTGGTGTAGCCAACTTCTGGAGTTGGCTGGAGGCTTCAGTTTCCTATTCACATGTATGCTCGTATTGCTGTTACTTGTCCTCATATATAGTTAGTTGGTTGTATCTTCTGGAGTGAATGACCCAAAAATACCAAGAAAGATGGCTATAATGCTTTTCCTTATCCAGCCACAGGAATCAGACACTATCAATCATGCCATAATTCAGTGATGGCAAACTTTGTAGAGCTTTAAATGATACAAACAATCTACTATAGTGCATATGCCATAGGTTTGCCATCACTGTGATTATACAAACTAACATGCAACAGATTATAGATTCGATATCCAAAGTGGTTTCATGGGGTGTGAATGTCAGGAGGTGAAGATTTTTGGGGCTGTGAGAGGCCAGTTCCCACACTTCATAGGGTTATTGTTGGGAAGAAGTGAGATTACATATGAAAAGTTCTTGGTACTTAGAATGCTCTGTAAATAGAATTATCATCAGGATTACTCTAACTGGAAAATAGGTAAACAAATCTCAGCTTGATTTGGCAAGGACAATGACTAACTACAAAATGGACCTAACCTTAGTGTGTTCAATATTATCAATTTTAAAAGTAAAATAATGTGCAAAGTTAAAAGATGGAATGTGTGTACCATAATCTTCAAACAGTGTAGCATGGTACCCCAATCAATCATGACGGCTTTGTTATTAGTTGTTTTATGTTGATCAATAAAGGATGAGAAAATATAAAATATCCTGAAAGAGTGAAACATTTCATAGAAGATGTGAGAAATTCTGTGTAATTCTCTATATCTCGTACATGATTTCTCTATGGTACCTTTTCTGTGCTCAATCATGACAAAATTATTAAACTGGAATATCTGTTTTAGTAATTCCCTTTTTATATCTTTTTCCATTGTCAACAGCCTAATCAAACCAGAAGTATCCTTTCAGTTATCCTTTATCAGAATAACTTACCTACAGAACTAGAATATTGGAAATTAGAGTAGTATTTCTCAAAAGAATTTCATCATTCTGGAAAAGGCTGGGAAAATGAAAGTGTTTTCTGGCAAAATATGTTTATCAAACTTATTGCAACCCTATGTTCAAATCGAATATTCAAAAATCATACACATATTCAAGTAATGAAAAGTAGAAATATTTGTTAATTAGCCCTAATGTTTCCCAAGAATACATCACAAGAAGTCCATTTAAATTAAAAAAAAAAAAAACAAAAGAAAAACACTGGCAAGCTTCCTTTAAAACCTCCATTCTGTTCCTTACATTTTGTGAGTATTCTAAAGAAGTTAGTCCTCAGATTTTTTTAGAGACTTAATCTCTACAAACATCTCTCTTTCTCGAGAAGAGTAATCAATAAAGTTCCTTTTAGGAACTTTAAGTTTTACTTAGGCATTTCAATAGTTGTTGTGCATCAAGTAGGTGTTGTAAATTCTGTGGAAACAGGGTGAACAGTAAATCAGGCCAGTGTTCTCTGCTATGAAGATCAAAGTCAAACACAGAGTTCAGACATGATCAAAAATATTTATAACCTAAAGAGGAAAAGTACAGCACTAAGACATATTGTAAACAAATGCAAGTGATCCAAGAAAGAGTACATGTTTCACAATGTGAAAGAATTATTTCTTCTACAAAATGGATGCCTGAGTATGATTTTTTAAAATAACAGATGAATAGAGTTTTTGCTCCATTGATTCTCTGGAAAACTGAAAGAAACTAAATTGCTTTTGTCTTATATACCCATAATTATTGTATATGTTATTCTCTGTCCTATTACTTAGGGTCTCTCCTTCAAAGATGCATTCATCTCTCTGGTAGTTCTACTCATCTATTCATTCATCCAACCACCAATATCAGGAGCTCTTTGAGTTTAGCTGCACACGGGCTTTGTATAAGTAAGAATTACATATTCAGACAACCACCAACCAGTAATTTCTCATTTTAATAATTGGACAGACTAAAGTAGCCTGAGAAAGCCACTGACTTAATTCCACTTTGGAAAAGAAACTACATAAGACTATTATTCTTTGAAATCAAAATTGGATTAAAAGTAGGCAAAAGATGCTATATCATCATGTGATTGTCACAGAAATAACCAACAAGAAGTTAGTTAACTTTACCAGTGTAAACATGCAACTGGAATCAAATGGCATTTCTTTCTAGTTGCATTAAGTAATACTCTCTAGGTCACTTGAGTTAATTTATTTTGCAACACACTCATCTCCAGTACAATGTCTCATTAAAGCAGATTCTACTTGAATCTAGAATTTGGCATAATTTAGGTCTTGCACCTCATCAAATGCAATTTTATCACTAAAATTACAGGAAGACCTAATTATAAGGTGATTTTTTTCTACTATAAAATGGTCCTGCTGCAGAGACAGCACCCAAAGATTTTACAGGCTTACACTGAAAAAGAATTGATTTCTAAGAAATAGAGTTAAACCACAAATATCTTATACAAACTAACCTCAGAAACAATAGGCAACCAAGTTAAAGACATTTAAGCAAGCCAGGAAAAAGGATTCCTATAAATTCAGCAAAATATCTTCCTGTTTCTATTAGATCTATTGGAGAAAAAAAGAGTATTCCCTGCAGTATCCTAGAAAATAGTGGCTATAAACAAAGAGATATAGGGCAGATTGAAATTGGACTCTGTGGAAATTCATTTAATGATACTTCAGGTTATTTTCAGTAAATTGGCAAATGTGTAAGTTCAATCAGTCCTTAACAGGGACCCAATAAAATAAGGAACTATCAGTTTCTTGGCTTTCATTAGTAACACATGAGGTAGTATTTTAATAGAACTTATTATTTGCCAGTCTCTGCCTTACTGGTAGAGCTCCCTTCTGCTTTCTCTTTTAATACTATCATTGAACATTTGTTGCCTGGACTTCAGCAACTCTTTGAAAGGGACTTTAGGGGTGAAGATATCTGGGATACCATTACATAAGCAGCCAGGTGGCCCAGCTGAATCCAGGGTTGGGAAGATTAGGGTAACCAGATTGTAGTCACTGTGGCTGCCTTAACAATGTGAACAGAACTGTAGCATGCATTAGAAAAGCTCATTGAGGTTATGTTCTGTATAGCTGATGGGAGGACTTTTTAGGCTGCCTAAATTCAAGTCTTAATTTTATCCCTTATTAGGGAATTGAAGTCTAATTAATTTCTTAACCTAGAGAGTGCTTCTGTCTTAGTCACTTTCTCATCTAGGACAAAATACCCAACAGTCATAGTTTAAAGGAAGACAGGTTTATTATGGCTCACTATTTTTACAGGATTCATTCCATAGTTAACCAGTTCCAAGGTGCAAATAGCATGGTGAAAGGGTCTGGTAGAGGAAAGCTGCTCATATCATGGCCATCGAGAAGCAGAGAGAAGGGAAAAACTGGAGAGAGGTACCATATACTTTCAGGTAATACCCCTAATGAACTTCCTCTTCCAACCAGATTCCAGCTCTGTGTAATTTTAACAGACTATTTATCAATTGGATGAGGATCCAACCTCCTATTTATTCAACCTCTTAAAATATGAAGCATTTTAAATAAGTTTATACCCCTTGACACTCTCAGGAATATCATGGAGAATTCAGCTAATGTTTTTTGTTTCGTTGTTTGTTTTGTTTTGTGACTGGGTATCCAGGCTTGCCCCGAACTTACTGTGTAGCCCATGCTGGCCTAGAACTCAAGATCTTCCTGCCTCAGCCTATGCTGGGATTTTAGGTATGTACCATCATATCTGGCTAAGAATTCAGTTAATTTATTGATCACCTGTTATGAATGACATATTTTAAACATTTTCTCATTTAGTCCCTACTACAATCTAGAAAGGTAGAGTTTTCACTTTATGAATGAGAAAATTGAAAATGACAATTTAAATGACTTTCCCAAAAGTCTCATGAGTTCACAGATGAGGTTTTTGGGAGGCGATAGAATTATGGGGCACTATACTCATCAGGGGATTAATCCATTGATGAGTTATTGTTGAGCAAGACATGGTAATGCAGGCTTATAATCCCAGCACTTGGGAGGTTGAGGTAGTATAGGGAGCAGCTGAAGCTGGAGATTGATCACACATGTGGGGACAAGGCAAGCTCAGTCAGAGAACAGTGAACATCCAGGCAGACAGGTGCTCCAGTCCCAAAAACACCAGGACCTTAGTTACCATAGATGCAGATTACTAGGCAATGGGGTGTCCCATGACTCTAAGTTGCTAATGTTTAAATGAATGTGCTACAGTGGTTGAACAATTCCTTT
>RJWT010029759.1:0-14833 GCA_004365215.1 Cuniculus paca | reverse complement strand
CAGCCGGCGCAGGGTGGCCACGCAGTGCCCGTAACCACAGGGCCTGAGAAGAGCAGGCTGGGGGGCAATAGGGGCTCCCCAGTCCAGGCCCGGCCAGATGGCCCCCTGAGGGCGTGGGGGACCATTGGTGGCTGGGCCCACAGGGAGGCCGCAGGAGAAGGCACAGGGGTCTAGGCTCAGCCTCTTCCTCACACAGGGGCCTGGCTCTCCCTCTCCATACGGCGGGGCCTGGCTCGGCACAGGTCTCCTGAGAACCAGGGCCCTGGGGTGCCCAGGAGAGGTGCTGGCTCCCACCCCAGGGATGAGTCACTGGCCGGGCAGGACGGCGGCAGATGGAGGTGTCCTGTTCCCCCTGGGCAGGTCGCCTCCTGCCGGACCTCAGCCTCCTCAAGGGCCATTCTCTGCGGGCGGGGACTGCCTGGCCCCCGGAAGAGTGTGGGTGCTCCAGCCTGCAGGAGAGAAGTAGGGACAGAGTTCAGGAGGGAGAGGACACTAGGGCACCTGTGGGCAGCAGAGAAAGCTGGGCATCCACACCTCAGCTGGTGGCCAAGCCACTTCCGCCTCCTCAGTGCCAGGACACTGTCCTTGGCCGGTCACACACCCTGCACCCCCTAAGCACCACCCGCACTCCCCAAAAGCCACACGCAAGTCACAGTGGTGGCCCCATCCCAGGGCACACAGTCGGATGGCCACTGTCCCCAGACACCCACAGACCTCCTGGCCCCAGTGCAGCAACAACAGGCCATGGCACATCCCACAGGCCACCCTGGCTCTGAGGGTTCAGCATCACAGGGAGGGGACCCGCCAGGCTGGGAGCCCTTGCCCACGTCCCTGCTGAGAAATCCCTGTGCCCTGGCAACGGCTGTCACCCCCGTCTCACGAGGAGCAAGCTGAGGCTTGGGCTGGGGGGTGTCCCTGTTCAAGGTTCCCAGCAAGGCCGAGTCCAACCCCAGGGCTGGGCCAGCTTAAGGCTAATCCCACTGTGCGGAGCACAGGAAAGGGGCACGCAGGGGACAAGAGGGCAGAGGAGGGAGGGCATGAAGGTTTCGCTATGTGAGAGGCTCCGTCTCATTCATTTCCAGCATTCCTGAGCACCAGGTCCTGCCAGTGCCACACGGGAAACTTGCTGCCCGTAGTGCCCCATGAGCGTGCATCCAGGACTGGCCACTGTCCCCAGCACACCTGGTTCCCAAGGGGCCGCATCAGTGCCCCGATCCCAGGGCCCCCAGCACAGCGGAGCCCAGCAGAGAGGGCACCGTATTTGGGATGAAGCATCCTAGGGGACTCACAGCACCAGGACCTCGGTTTCAGACAAAACACAGCAGGAACTGAGGGCCAGGCCCCGCCCCCAGACAGTGCCAGGGCTCCTGGGGCACAGGGAGTAGACAGGGCCTCCTCCTGTCACAGCCCTGGCCAAGAAGGTGAGGGCCTGGTTCACAGAGCTCAGGGCTTGGGGACACAGGCCAAGCTATCCTCCCAGGACACTGAGTCCCAGCCCATGAGGAGCCACACACACATGGTGCCCTGTGGCCCAGGCAGTACCATCTCCACACGTAAGGAAACGGACACTCAGAAAGACTAAGTCTCCGCCTTGTCCCCAGGCTGTGAGCAGTGTGGCCCAGATTCCCACTCACCTGTGGCTTTTGCTTCGGGGGTTTTGTTGTTTGGTTTTGGTTTTGCTTTGTTTTGCTTTGTTTTGCTTTGTTTTGCTTTGTTTTGTTTTGTTTTGGTTTGGTTTGTTTTGTTTTGGTTTGCTGGTACAAGGGATTGAACCCAGGGCTTCTGCACTGAACTCCATCCCAGCCCCTTTTTATTTTTTGTTTTGAGACAGGGTCTCACTAAGTAGCTAAATTGCCCAGGTTACCCTCAAACTTGAGATCTTCCTGCCTCAGCATCCCGCACTGCTGGGATTACAAGCCTGTACCCCTTAACCCCAGGCAGCCGCCTTGTGGAAATCTCCACTGTGCCTATTCCAGAGAAAAGCTGAGAAGCCTCCTGCCCAGCTTACCCTGACATAGACAGGGCCTTCCTTAGTAAGGACACTGCGTCTCCTAATGCCACCACCTCCAGACCACAGGGCACTTCCTGCCTAGACACTCCATGCATTCCTAATTCTCACAACGCCACCCTCCCATCACACAGATGAGGAAACAGAGGCACAGAAGCTGATGAAGCGCCAGGTGATATCAGCTGCCCCAGATGTTGGCAACACTTAGAAACACAGCTAAAAACAGCCTTGCTCCGGAGTCAGTGCTAAGAATACCACGGGCACAGCCTCCTCTCCCTCCCCCTCAGAGGAGCCCAGTGGCCAGCAATGGGCCGGGACTCCTGCCCCAGGGGCCGCGCAGCCCACAGCACTCCTGGCACCAGTTGGGTGTGCGGTGCCCTGACTCAGACGGGGACTGTGCAGCAGACGGAGCCAGAGCCTCCCCGCCCTCCTTGGCAGAGCTGGCCGAGACACCTGTTTCTTGCCAAAAAAAAAATTTTTTTTTGGTTGTACAAGGAATTGAACCCAGGGCCTTCGTTTTGAGCTATATCCCCAACCCCTTTTAACCTTTTATTTTGTTACAGGGTCTCATTAATTTACTAAGTTCCCTAGCCTGGGCACAAACTTTCAATCCTCCTGCCTCAGCCTCCCAGAGTGCTGGGACATCAGGCCTGCGCTCCTCTCAGCTACAGTACGTCTCAGCAGGAAGTGAGGTTAACCTCAGCATGGCATCCCCTGAGTCCCATCTGGGAAGTGGGACCCCAGAGTCAGAGATGACCGCAGAACAGATGGCACAAAGGGGCAATGATATACTAAAGGGTAGAGACCACACTCAGGGCGAACTGGGCCTTGCTGGACCCCACAGCAGGAGTCTCTCACTTGTCCACATTCTTGCAGCCCCCAGGAATCATAAGAATGTCAGGCTTGTGGACACCTGGGTGTGGACTGGACACTAACAGCACGTTCTCAGAGGGCTGGGGCTACACCTTCCAGCCCAGCAGACACATGCGGACCAGGAGAAGGCCAGGAAACAACTACCATGAGGGCCCTTGGGCTGGGGGCAAAACAGCCTCCAGTGTCTCCCAGAGCCATCCCCAGCACTACCCGAGGGAGCAGGACACTAATACGGGAGCCGGAAGCAGAGGCAGTTGCACAAGGCGCCCCTAGAACTGTGGGGGGTGGAGGAGGTCACGGGCTGAGGCCTGGGCCTGGACCTAGCTCTGCTATGAGTAGCTGCCCTATCTAAGAAAATTCTTCCCTAGAACCCCCTCCAGGCCTCAATTTTTCCATCTGGAAATGGGACTTTAAGCATCAGTTCTTTGATAGCCTTGGGGCACATTGGGAGGGCCCTTGGAGACGTATGAATGAATACTAGCAAATCAAAGGCTCTGACAAGTCCGGCCGTGGAGACACCCATTTTAGTGTTTTTACTTTTGTTCTTGGTACTGAGGATAAAACCCAGGGCCTCGCACACACCAGGCAACTACCCTACTGCTGAGCTACACCCCAGCTTCCACTGTACTTTAAAAAAAAAAAAAGCTGTAAATCCAGTGCAGTCAGGCTTGCCTGTGATCCAAACACTAGGAGGCTGAGGCAGGATGACAAATTCGAGCCCAGTCTGGGTAACTTAGCAAGATCTTGTCTCAAAAAAAAAAAAAGTTGTACAGTGGTGTATATTTATGGGCCACAAATGTTATGATCTATTGATAAAATGTGGAATACGTAATTAAATCAAGATAACACACCTGTCACCTCAAATGCTTATCAGTTTTGGTGTGAGAACATTCAAAATGTACTATCTTAGCAATTCTGAGATGTACAACACACTACAATGTCATGCAATAGAGCTTAAAAACCCCACTACTGGCTGGCCATGGTGGCACACACTTGTAATCCTGGCACTGGAGAGGCTGAGGCAGGAAGGTCTCCGAAAGTTTGAGGTCAGCCTGGGCTACATAGTCAGTTCAAGGCCAGCCTGAACTACATAGGGAAACCCTGTCTCAGAAAACCAAAAAAGAAAGAAAGGAAGGAAGAAGGAAGGAAAGACAAAAAAAGAAAGATGAAGAATCAGAACAGTATTCCACATGTCTAACCAAGGCTTTGCACATTTGGGCTGTCATCTCCCACCCCATCTATTTTAGTTCTGGGCTTTTTTATTCCCACTCTCCCATACTTGTGACCCTGCCATAGATTTGGGGTCACCAGTTAGAATCCCTGGGGGCATCAGCAGGAGACAGGGAAGCGGGAAGCAGCCCAAACCCTGGGAGCTGCAGTCCTGGCGGTGTCCCTCCTGGCCCACCCAGGACACTGACCCCACCTGATCCTCACCAAGGGATTCGGGACAGGTCAGCATGCAGTGTCATGCAGCTGACACCAGGCCCCAGAAGCCATGAAAACCAGCCCAGGCCATTGCTGCGGGCAGGATGACAACACAGAGGGCTTGCTGTACATGATCCGAAGCACTTCACAAACATGCACTCCTCACAGAGCAAGACCAAGTGTTGGGGAGACCCAACCACTGTCTAGCAGCCTGCAGTCATACGTGTGCCACCCAGATTTGAACCCCGGCAGATGGAATCCAGAACCCACATCCTCACCCGGTTCTGCCACTCACAAGCTGAGTAACCACAAGGGACAGACAGCCTCTCTGGGCCTCTGTTGTCCCATCTGTACAATGGGGTAATAAACAGACCTATGTGTTAGGTTTCTGCAGAGATTAAGTTTGCAAATACACAAAGTCTCGGCACAGAGCGGGCACACAGCAGGTGCTCCAGGTGTGTGAACCCCCCTTCCACCACGGGAGGTCGAGTCTGAGTCCCTGGGCTGTGAGCTCAGCAGGCGGGAAGCCACCTGCAACTTCCTGGAAACTGGCCTCTTGAATGGATCCCTCCCGTTCCCTCCCCGCGCCCAGCCTGGAGGAAGTCACAGTGAACGCATGTGACCCCGGCCCCAGCCTGCACGCACGCGTCCCACATACAGCTAAGCGTTCACCTGGACGGAGCCTTACTTAGCCATGCCGTCTCTGACCCGAGCGCAGCTGGAGTTCAGTCTTCTAGTCTTCACAATGAGCCCACTAGGTGGGCATACACTTAGTGGTCAGGTCCATTTTACAGATGGGGAAACTGAGGCACTGAAGGGCAAGTGGCTTGCCAGCCTCCCACAGCTAGGGGACTGCAGGGCTGGAGACCCTGGACAGGAGGCTCTCAGCCCCTTATGTTAATGGACTTTGCCAGGAGCTTCTCACCAGGAGCTTGAAATCAGCCTGGGAGAGGAGGAAATCCATTCCTACTCCGGCGACTCCTGAGACCGGGGCCGTGCTTTCCTCCTGGAGCCCTGCACGCCTGCCCCCCAAGTCCTGTGCTCACACCTGTGCACGCGCACACACTTGCGAGCCACACCCCTGCCAGTGTTTCCTCATCTTCCCCAGCCGGGTTTCTCACCCAGCTCCCCACCTCGGCGGCGGAGAGGAAGTTACACAATCCCTCAGGGGCTGCAAATGGGGCCAGAGGATTCACACCCGCCCACAGCCCGCCTGAGGCTCGCCCACCCGGGGTCCCAGCCACCAACCAACCAGCCAGGCCTTCTCCCAGCTGCCCAGGACCTGAGATACCAGGAAGGGGTCACAGTGGGGCATGGATGTCAACAGAGCAGAGTCCCCCAGCCCCAGTGTGACCTAACCCTCCCTCACCCCTCCTCCAGCCCCTAGGCAAACCCCACCATGGCCCCTTCCTGACACCTGCCCTTGGCATCAGGCTCCAGGCACCTGCTGCACAATCTCACAGCAGCCCCCCCAAAATGGGGGAGCACATGTCACCTGCGGGCCCTGAGCAGGTCTAGGCCACTGTGTACTGGCTACCTGTGCCTTCCACACAGGTCCCCAGCCACCACGATGCTTCCCCAGCAGTCCGGGTTGGGGCACTGGGTTTATGCATCTTTCCTAGCATCTCTGATCTGCTTGGTAAGCACCCCTTTTCCAAAGAGGGAGGCAGCACGAAGCAGCCCTCACTGGGATTACTGGGCTTACTGGGCCTCTCCAGGGAACCCGTTTCAGGAAGGAAGGGTGCGTGCAGAGGAGGTCAGCTGCTTGCAGCTCCTGGAGAAATGCAGAGGCCAATGAGGGGGTGTCAGCCCTGGACCGTGAGGGCAGAGAGGCCTGGACTCCAGCCCCGAGTGTGCTGTCCCCAGGACAGGGACTCTGGAGGAGCACAAAGGGCGCGCGGAGCCCCAGCACTGACCAGCTCCCACCCCACAGCGCGGACCTGCAGTGGGGCCTCGGATAAGGGCCCGATAAGCACCTCTTATCACACCGCAACCTTGGGCTCATCCAGCTAAGGACAAAGTCAGAAGTGGCTTTGCTTGGGCCTCAGGGCTCTCAGGGAGCCCCTCATTTCTGCAGCCCTCATCAAAAGGCAGGACCCTCAGAGAGCAGGAGGGGACAGGGAAGCCGGCCAGGAGGAAGCCCACCTCCCCGGACAGTACTCCAGGGCCCCCTGCAAACGCCTGGCACCCACACTACCCCCCACCCCACCACAGTGCCCTGAGGCTGGGAGGCAGCAGTGCTAGCATCACCCCTGCTTTTCACACGAGGAGACCGGACTCACAGCGTTAGCTTGGAGCCAATCTCACTGTCCTGCCGCGTTTTCTACGTCAGTTTCTCGATCTCCAGGCCACAGACACAGGGGTCAGATAACTCTTTGTGGTAGTGGTTGTCCTGTGTGTTTTAGGGTACTCAGTGGTACCCCCAGTCCTCAGACCCTCTCAGATGTCCCTTGGGGGAAGTAAGTTGCCCCCTGCCAAGAACTGCTAGAAGCATCTTAAAGCCAGGCACCTGCCTGCTAAACTGACAGGCACACAGGTTGAGGGTTCCAGGTGGCCCAGGCAAGAGGCCTGAAGGCTGGTGGCTGCTCTGTGGGTGCCATGCCCTCTGGGAAGAGGCAGCACCCCTGCCTGGCACCACCACTTGGGTTTCCTCTCAGGGTCACCCTGGTACTCTAAAGTGACATGCTGGGGCCAGGGATTTAGCCCAGCAGTTCAAGCGCTTGCCTGGTAAGCACAAGGTCGTGAGTTCGATCCCCAGTACCAAATAAATAAATAAATAAATAAATAAAATAAAATAACATGCCAGACACTCTCTCACATTTAATATTATAGTGGTCTTTCAACTACTTTAATCATAGGCTCTTATCAATAAAAATTTTTCAACACTCCCAATATATGCCTCTTTCTTCAGAAACTGGGGAAGCAATCATTGCTTGATATTCCCAGAAGAGGGGGTTCCAGGACTCCCTGCAGATACTGAAATCCGTGGATGTTCATATCCCTCATATAAAGTGGTGTGGTATTTGCATATTATCCGTGCGCCCTCTCCCATACACTTCACATTATCTCTAGATGACTTACAATACCTGGTGCAATTGTAAGACTGCATGGGTCAGGATAGAAAATGGTTACACAGTATGGCTGTTACACTGTATCAGTCAGGACATAAGGTTTGTTATGGTGTATTGTTACACTGTATCATTCAGGACACAAAGGGAAAGTCTGTATGCTTCTGCAAGATGTAACTTTGTTTTCAAATGTTTTCAGTCTGAGGTTGGTTGAATCCACAAAATACATACAAAAATAGATCTGTTAAAAAGATAAGAATGGAGCCTGGCCTGGTGGTGCACCCCTGTAATCCCAGCACTGGGGAGGCTGAGGCAGGAGGATCATTGCGAGCTCAAGACCAGCCTGGGCTACAAAGTGAGCTCAAGACCAGCCTGAAAGGCACAGGAAGACCCTGTCTCAAAAAGACAAGGGCCAGGGATTTATCTCAGCAACGTAAGCACCTGCCTGGCAAGCGTGAGGCCGTGAGTTCAATCCCCGGTGCCGGAAAAAGGAAAAAAAAAAGAAAGATAAGAATGGAAAAGGAAATTACATCCACAGTGAGATACTGCTTCTCACCAGCATAGCAGAAATTAAAGACTAACAACACCCAGTGCTGACAAGGATCTAGGGCAAGCGTCACCAGGGAGGAGCAAATTGGTACAACCACTTAAAATATTTCCTGATGCTGAGCTACGCATGGCATGCCTTGTGCTTGAGCAATTCCACTCTTAATTATATATACTTAGGAAGGAATCTAGGGCCCAACACACTAGGAAGCGCGCGCGCACACACACACACACGAATATCATAGCTACACTAGTGAGCCGGGAAGACATGATCCTGGTATGAACACATCCTGCGTCTTTCATCTGTATTAAATTCAAAATCAGGACCAGCACAACCAAAACGGTGACACAGCTGGCTGGGTGAGAAGGAGCACCTAGGAGTTGATTATCGTAGAGGTAAGGAGAGTGGTTACCTCTGTTCGCCCGATAAACGATGTCTTGAGCTGATTATCATGTAAGTCAGGATAGTGGACTTGCTGGGGAAGGCACATGTGTTGATGTTAGCGTTCAAAATACATCCTGCTTCTTCATCTGGGAGGTAGTTATCTGGGGGTTCACTTTTATGCACATATATTTAGGCTGTTTTCCGCAACTATGCTAGATTTCACACACACACACACACACACACAAAGAGGAGATATAAATACACAGAAGCTCTAATATTTTCTTCCCACACCTGGCTTTGAAAAACACTATAATTAGGCCCAAAAGGCTGGATGATAACCTATAATTAGTCACAGGTCTGGAGTAGGTGGGGATGCTCGGGGCTCTGAGGAGGCCTCCTCCCCCGCTGCTGGCCCTGTTCCTCAGCCTGACAGTAGGATTTGGATCATCACCCCTTGAATACACCAAAAGAAGGAGGAGGGCAGAAAAAGAGAAAGGAGGATGGTGAGAAGACAGAAGGACAGACACAAACGCGCACTGTGGCCTGGGGAATCCAAGGGCCACACAGGCGGAGGTCCCCTGCGCTGGACTCAGCGGGTCTAGGCTGCACGGGATCCCGAGCCCAGGGCCAGGCGCCGTGTTTCTGTCCCCATGTGTTACTCTACGCTGGCTGCGCTGCTTGGTCTCTCTGGCCTCTGCTGAGATTCCCTGGCCGGGCTGAGCCCTGCTCTTATTCCCACCCACCCTGCACAGTGGGCCAGCACAGCGCTGGGTCCCCATGCGCCAGAGGGCCACGCCTACTGACCGGAATGCTGCCGAGGGCCATGGGTCCCTAGGCCTGGACACCACACTCCTGCCCCTGCTCCGGATAACCCAGGGACAGCACCGGCTGGCGGCCAAAACTCCCAGCTCCACCACTCCAAGCCGCCCTGGGAGAGCCAGTCCACACTGCCCCGGGCCTGGCGCGCAGCTGAGCACACCTGGCTAGGCCGGGAGGGGACTCGAGACGCGGGGGTGGACAGTATAGGGTGTCACCTCCTGGGCACTGCACACCCTTCAGGGACTCCAGGGGGCTGAGCAGGTGCTGTCCCCAAACCAATTCTAAACAAGGCTGAGGACAGGCTGTGACTTCCCTTAGCAAGCAGGCGCAAGCACGCCGGGCCCCACCCCACAGACCCAGTGGCAGAACTTGGGGGGGGGGGTGCTGGCAACCTTGCATGGGGAGGAAGAGACTGAGTCCCACGCCATCACCACCAGAGGCCAGGCCTACATCTCAGGGCAGGTAGGGGACAGCGGCAGGCAGGGGGCCTGGGACTTCACTGAGCTGTGCGTGAGGTCCTGGGCATTAGACAGTGATGCCCCTCAGAGTGAGACTGGGGTAAAGCCGTTCTTTGTGCCCTCTGTTCTGGGCACACTACGGGGTTGTCTTCACTCATTCACTGCAAAAAGACTTATGACGCATGCGCTGTATCAGGCTCTCTTTCAGGACCAAAAATGCAACCAGTCCCCGTGTGGAGGGCAAATACTGGAGAGCCCACTCATCTCGGGGCTCACTCGTCAACCCCAAGGCGAAGGATCTGTCCCCTCCCTCCCTCACCTCCAACCATGCTTCTCCCTGACTCCTTCTGGTTTCCCAGGTCAGACAGGACCCCAGGTCTCCCAGCCAACCAGTGCCCGCAGGGCCCAGGACCACCGGTGCATGACAAAGACAGGGTCCCCTCCTATGGGGACCCCCTACCTGCCCTCCCAGCACCTAGCCGGGCAAGGACAGGAGAGGACCGCTTCTCTCTGTGGGTAACGAGAATCAGGATTCTCATGATGATCCAGTTCTGGCCTTTGACGGGACAAGGGTAAAACCACGAAGGGCCTCTAATCACTTCACCTGACTCCCTTATTCCAGCGCCACTCCTGTAGGTCCTCCACTGCAGCTGTCCTCTGCCTGACTCAAGCAGCCCTTCTTTCCATCGTTTCTTCCTTCTTTCCTTTCTTCCTCTCCCACCCCACCCCCACCCCCAGTTCTGGGGATTGAACCCTGAACCTCTGCACGGCGCTGCATCCCCAGCTCCCTTCATTTTTTATTTTAGAATAATGTCTTGCTCATACTTGTGATCCTCCTGTCTCAGCCTCCCAGAGTGCTGGGCTTACAGGCATGTTGCCCTGCACCCAGTTAAACAGGACTCGTTCCTTGAGCACTGTCTCAAAGAGAGGGCCCGAGAACCACCCAGCTCAACAGCAATCAGCCTGAGAGGAGGCTGCAGTTAGGACTCAGTTTGAGCATCCCAAGAGTTCCTATTTTGACTTTTATTTTTTTGTCCTTTTGAGACAGGGTCTCACTATGCAGTTCAGGTTGGCCTTGAACTCACTTTGTAGCCCAGGCTGATCTCAAATTCACACTGATTCTCCTGCCTCAGCCTTCTGAGCACAGGGATCACAGGTGGGCGCCACCATGCCTGGCCCTATGTTGACTTTTAAGCCAGGGATACAGCTCAGCAGCACAGTGCCTGCCTGGCAAGAAAGCACAAGGTCCTGAGTTCGATTTCCAACACCAAGAAAAAAGTCTCCATTGTGAGATATTATGAGGTGTTCAGAGATGATTGGTACAGATAAGGTCCCCAGGGTAGGCCCCTATAACTGAACTCTAGCAGCTTACAAGAAAAAAGTGAGCCAGGAGTGGTGGGGCCGGGAGGCGGATATGGTGGGGAGGGGGGCTGGGACTCTGGGGTCACCACACATCACCTTCCACATTGGGACCTCAGTCGTCTGCAGAAGAGCTCACAAAGCGACCCCAAAAAGGGGGACAGGGCAGACAGCTGGACCTGTTTCCTCCTCCCCGTGCCCAGGGCCAGGGCAGAAGGCTGGCGTCGTGACCCTGCGCGCGCGCCTGCCCTCTCTGCTGCCCTCTGATCTCGCCCACAGCCCCGGCCGCCCCACAGCAAAGCATTTCCTGTGGGTGAGATAAGTCTCGGATCCTCCCCTACTGCAGAGATTTCATCTGCCTTGGTGACATCACAGCCAAGAAGATGGTATCTCTGGTGCAGTGGGGAGGAGGGGCAGGGGACAGCCACAGCTGGGAGGGGTGGCAAGTGGCCAGGCCAGATGCTCCCCAAGGGAAGCCAAGGTCAAGGTGGGGGCACTGGAGATGCCCTGGGCATCACCAAGTGCCCTGCACTATCTCATGACAGGAGGACACCCAGCCAGGGTCCGGGGACAGGGAGCTGGGGGGGGTGTGGGATTGTGGCCGCTGAGTCAGCAATGCCGGGTGGAAGGTGTTACTCTCCAGGACCTCAGACTCGACTCGTGGGGAGGCAGGCTCGAGCCCCGCCCCCCATCCTGATTCCTTTCCTCCCCTGACAATGGGAAACGGCAGCCTGGATGGGCTGCAAGGTGGGTGCTGTATGATTCTCAGAGCTGCAGTACTGCAAGGTAGGGCCCACAGCGATCTATGCTTGGCAGGTGTGGAAACTGAGGCACATGAGCTAAGCAGCTTATGCAGCTCACACAGTGCTGAGCAGCAGAGCTGAGATTCCCAGCAGCCTGACCCCAAAGCCCGCAGTGTCAGCCACGCACCCTGGCCCGGGGCTCAGTACATGTAAGCTGTGGCTCTGACCCAAGAAAAACTGCCTGGTGGCTTCGTCAGGGCCAGCCTTCAGCTAAAGGCACATTCCATAGACTCCTGCAGCACCCCCAAGAGCCCCCGACCCACATCTTTCCCATCCTGAAGCCTGGAGCTTGTGCTGGTGCCCCGGGGAAAGGTGAGTAGAAGCTGAGCAGGGAGGGGCCCCTGCGGATGATGATCAGGGCTCACAGACTTGGAAACTGAGGCCAAGCTGAAGGGGCCTGCCCAGCCACACAGCTGGTCAAGGCAGCATGGGGCCCTTGTGACTTTGCTGGTCCCCCACTCTTTTCTTTTCTTTTTTTTTTCTCTGGTACCGGGGATCAAACTCGCGTCTTTGAGCTTGTCAGGCAGGCGCTTACACTGCTGAGCTAAATCCCTGGCCCCTGGTCCCCTTCTTTTACCCAAAGATGCCACATCTGGCTAAGCAAGTGCCTACTGGCACCATCACCATGGGCTACCCGACACGGAACATGGCGCAAAGCTGGGCACCCCCAGCTCTCAGCAAGGGACGTTTTTGCCCTCCTGGGCTGGCTGGGGTCTCCAAAGAGGCCCTGAAAGCGCTGTCTGAACCCAGTCCCTCCCCTGGCCAGGTGGGACAGGGTCTCCCCAGGCTCTTTGGTCCCCTGTGTCAGCAGCTACAAAGAGACCAGAAGCCAAGTGTGGCCCTGGACCCAGAAAAGAAGGACCCACACCCCCACCTCTTACAGGAGTCCTTGCTAAGGACTAAGGACATGCATGGCCTTTGGGGTCTGCTGGACTTGGATTAGAATCCCATTCCTGCCACTGTGGATCGGTATAAGAAAAACAGTAATTCCTACCTCAATTTAAAGAGCTAACACTCAGTCGAGGATGGCAGCAATCTCCGTTTTATTACTGTATGTTCTAGGGCAGCATACAGACACGAATATTCTGTTAGTACAATACTGTGTCCCTGTTAACTCGGAGTAGATACCCATCTACATACACAAAGAGACCTGGATATCAATCAACTCCTAATCACACAACAAACGCGCACCAACAGCACGGACCCCGCAGAGCACCACCACGGTGGTCACTACGTACCTGGCACTGCCTGCCCTGAATCCTCACTATGGCCTGGGAGGCCAACACACTCCACTCCCTCCTTCCGGACAGGACACACAGTCCATGAGCAGGGCCCACCGCCTGCTGGCTCCCCGACACTTCCGCAGCTCCAGGAATCTGAATTCCCTCCCTGTCCCTGCCAGGGAGGCCAACCCAGCGTCCACAGTCACCTCCCAGGCAGCCCCCACCAGGCCCCAAGCACCAACTGCCCTCCATCCCTAGGACAAAGGCCCAACCTGGCGTCCAGGCCAGCTGTGTTGGGGAAACCCCTGCTGCCTACAGAAACGACTGACTTTGAAAAGGAAGAGACAGAAGCCAGGGTGGCCCGGCCACTCCCTTTGGGGGCAGGTGCTAAGTAACTCTATAAACTCTGGCTAATAATGCAATTAAGGTCATAAACAAAGCCCCGGGAGAGACCAGGGGCAGGAGGGAGACCCCTGCCCCAGGCTTCCCGGAAACAGGCTGAGGGGGTGGGTGGACTTCTGCCTCCCGGGCCCCTGGGACTGCGCGTTCCCAGGCCATCAGCCCTCCAAAGCCCTTCTGGCTCTCCTAGGATTCAGGGCCTGCCGGAGCTGTCCCCAGCTCCATCCCCTCATCCCTTCCGTGGGACCCAGAACCAAGACTCGGGTCTGCGTTTGGCTCCAACTCACAGGTCTGGTTAGGGGCAAAACAGCCGGCAGCTGTCAGGCTGTATACCCTGTGCGCTCTCACCCCAACAGCCGGCTGACCAGACCCCCTTCTGAGTTCCAGCCCTCCTGCTTCAGCAGCCAGCAGGAAGCAGGAAGAAGGCACCCAGTGAGTCACTAGCTCTCCCCAGGGATGGGGAGACTGAGGCATGGGAGCCCCTGCGACTACCAGGCAGGGCCCCCAGGGCAGCCCACCCTCCTGTTTCGCGCCTTTCCGGGCCCGTAGCCAATGCCGGCTGTCACTCCGCAGACGGAGCTCCCCCAGGGCAGGGCCCGGGGTGCGTCCTGCCCTGACCCCGAGCCTGTCTGCAGGGGCTGGGCCGAAGAGCCGGGCCTGCTCCCGCCGCCCTGGAGGAAACCAGGGCCTGCCCCTCCCCACCCAATGACCCAAGAGTGTGGGGCCCGGGTCGGTGGAATCCGGCCGTGCGGGTGCAGGAGCCCGGGGCCACGACCCAGAGGCCTTGTCCCCAGCCGGATCGAGCACGCCCTCTGGAGCGGGGGCCGCCGGTCATGAGCCGACACTTCCCGGCGAGCGAGCGCCACGCCAGAGCGCAGCGCTCAAGTTCAGTCCAGAAACTGTCGGCGCGGAACCAAGCCCGGCGCAGACCGGCGCGAGGACGGCGGGGCCGGGGCCGGGGCCGGGGCAGGGCGGGCGGGGCCGGGCCGGGGCTGGGCGGGCGCAGACGGCCGCGCCCGGGCCCCCCTTCCTCCGGGGCGCGCAGGGCGGCTGCGGCGCGAACCTGCTCGCGCAGCCCGGGGCGGCTCGGGGCAGCCGTGCGTGAACTGGAGCCCAGGCAGGAATGGGGGAGGCAGGGACCCAGGCGGCCTCGGCCTGAGCCCGGGGAGGGACCGCGGCGCCCGCGAGGGCTCCGAGGTCGCCGGGGGGGGCGCGGTAGGGGCGCCCGGGGTGGGCGGCGCGCTGTCCTGGACTCGGGGTCGAGATCGGGGGTGGGGGCTGGGAGCCCCGACGGAAGCCAGAGGAGGGGCGCGCGGAGGGTGCGCTCCGGGCCGCGCTCCCGAGGTGGCGGGGTCCTGGGAGGGGAGAAAAGGCAGCGCGGGGCGCAGGGCTGGGGGCGCCTGCCCGAGTCGGGGCGGGGAGGGGGTCCCCAGCCCGCCCCGGGGCGTGGCCGGCAGCCCCAGCCCC
>RJWT010029758.1:0-14834 GCA_004365215.1 Cuniculus paca | reverse complement strand
AAAACTTCTGAAATATTCAAGGTGTACCTCCCCATAAATATGTGGTCTAATTCCTTAACTGAAGCTGTACCTTTGACCTAGTTAGTATGTACTGGCCAAATGTTTGGGACTGTGTTCTTTTGGCCATCCTGTCCTCTGGTTAGTATTTCACAAAAGGGTGACCACCATTATTTAGATTTCTCCTGAGAATGGGCCCCAAGTCTGAGGATTTGGCATGCTCCCCCTTTTCTCTTGGCCATATTGTTGCAATTTAAATTGCTTCTGTGTTGTCTCCCCCTTTGGGAATTTCTTCTGGAGCTGGAGATTAATCATTATGCAAATATTAAATACTTTGAAAGTTTTAGAAAGGAAGGGAATTTGTTTAAGCAATTCTGTTATTGTAGTTTTAATGAAAGATAACAAACAGCTGTTGAGATTTGACCTGCATTCAAATTCTACTGTGTAGTTTGTATGATGTCAAATTATATTTAATTTTTCCTTGAGATGTATATGTACGTTTGCCAAAACCTCTGAGTTCCCATAAATCTCCAGATACAGTATATTGCCCATCACCCAGCCTGTTTGTGCTCCAATACCTAAAGGCCATTCTGGGAAAAAATAGATTAAAATGTTTCTTTCTTGGAATGTTAGTTTGATGGAGATGTTATTTAGATTTTTTAAATAGCCTAAATGCCTGGGGTGATCTGAAAGGAAATGCTGCAGAGTCTAATGTTGCCTAATAAATAAGGCAAGTCATGCTCACTCAAGCACAGCCCTAAGGGAAAAACAAAGTCCTCCCTCTTGTCCTGAAGGTCAAAGCTCCTTGGCTTCACTTTTCATATTCTCTCCCTTTAGAGCTGTCTGCTAGTTAATAATTTTTATATAACATTCCTTCTTTAAATCACTGTGTGGTTTCTCTCCCCTGGTGCGACCCATACTGATATGAGATCTTTGCTAGACACTGAGCTCCCTGAGAGCAAAAGTCAATGGGAAACCCAGGGCAAGGCAAGCAAGGCACATAATCTGTGAAGTTGTAGGTCAAATGCAAGGTTGGCGTCTGAGGGTGAGTGACTCTCTGCATGTTATGCTGTAGATTGCTCACTTGCATCACCCTAATCCAGGCTTCCTATGCTGTCTTCATGTCTTCCTTTTTGTCTTTCTTTCTTCTTTTCTTCCTTCCTTGCTTCCTTTTTCAGAGAATAATCTAGCATTAGAATTCTAGTAGGTGCTCAATTAGCATTTAGTCAGACTGAATTACATTTTCTTTCTCAGAATTTTCCCATAATGTAGTTTAAGAAAATAGTTTAGGGAGTGAGAGCATAGCTCAGTGATGGCTGTTTCGCATGTGTAAAGCCCTGGGCTCAATAATCCCAGCATAAAAGGGGGAGTGGGGGAAACTGAGTTAAATGTGGCTTTCGAAAGCCAGATTGCAAAGTCTTGTAGACCCAGGTTCAATCTTAGTCCTACTATGACTCTAGTCAAGTTACTCACTGGACTTCAGTACCTTTATACTATAAAATAGACATGATAATAATAATACCCATTTAATAGGGTTTTTAGAAAGTTTAACTAAGATTATGCAAACAAAGGATGTAACTCAATACCCTCAAATGTTAGTTTGTATATTAATGTGGGCTAACGTCTGAGTAACAGAAAATGAAATGAAAACCAAAAGTCACTATATAATTAGTCTAAAATCACAAAAGTTGAATTTTGCCCCCCCATCTCTCTGCCCCAAGAGCTAACCAAAGCCAAAGTAAACAAGATTTAGAAAAGAATGTAAAAAACATGACAGACATTGATCTCCTTTCCCATAAAAGAAGATTAGATTAGAAGAAATATTCTCTCAGTTTTTGTTTTTATTTCAAAAAGTTGAAACTTTATTAAATTCAATTGAGTGAGAATGTTTAGTACCCCTTCCATGTTCCAGGAATTATGCCAAGTAGTAAAGATTGAGAAGTAAGATATCCTCCTTGCTCACCAGCAGCTGAAGGTCTGGAAGTGTACAGATAAGTACATAAACAGGCTATTTTGAGAGAAAATTATTCTAACAGGTGGAGTCCTCAGCCTCTTAGGGAGAGAAAGGACAAGGCCCTGGCAAGGCAGAGACTCCTCCCTAGAGGATACAAAGGTAGAGCCCATACTGCTACCACACTGCAAAAGCAGAACAAGAAGACTAGAAGGCACTACCACGTAGTATTCAAGTGACTAGAGCAAGATGCCCTTCCGTCTGAAACTTACCATGAGTGTACTTGTTCATCTTGAGCTTGTCTTCATCTATTCAGGATACTATAACAAAATGCTATAAACTAGGTAGCTTATGAACAGAAATTTATTTCCCATAGTTCTGGGGTCTGAAGGTCCATGATCAGGGTACTGTTAAGAGCAAGTTCTGGTGAGGGTCTTCTTCTAGGACTCAGATTGACATTTCCTCTATAATCCTACATGGTAGAAGGAGCAAGCTAGCTCTATGGGGTCTTCTTAATAAAGTCATTAATCCCAATCACAACTATCTCCTATGAGGTGACCTAATTATTTCCCAAAGGCCTAACGTCCTAAAATCATCTCCTTGCAGGTTAGGGTTTCAACATATAGATTTGGGGGGAAGATAAAAGCATTCAACCTCAATCTACAGCAAAACTACTATGATAATGACTATGATAGCTAGTACTTATTGAATACTTAACATATGCTAAGCATTTCATATGCATCAGTTCATTTTTGATACTCCAAAAACTCTACAAGGTCAGAATTCTTATCACAATTTAGCAGATAAAAACATTGGAACTCTGAGTGATTCAGTAACTTTCAGGCATACCAGTGGACCACCATCTTCCCCAATTTCTGCTCTTAGACTGCTACTGTTGACTTTGTCAAATTTCTAGGAATTCATGTTCTATATATACACAAAATTCCACACAACCCAAAGATCATTTCTAAAACTGAGCAAATGTGACCTAAATTCCTCCATTAAATACTAGCTATTGTATAGGACATACTCAACCAGCTTTTATTCAAAACTGAAAATTATATTTCAACAGAAATATAAATGCACTGCCTAAACCAAATAGACTTCTTATATTACATGGTTGAAATTGTTCTACCAGATTATTATTGCAGCTACAAGGAATAACACAAGAAAATGTTTTTGGAATTTATATCATCCTTAGCCCAACATGTAAAACTCTTGGAACAGAGCCTGAAACAGTGAGCAATCACCAAGTCTTAGTATTTTTCTCTTTCCTTTTTCTTTTTTTTTTTTTTTTCGGCACCAGGGATTGAACTCATGACCTTGCGCTTGCCAGGAAGGCGCGTAGGCCACTGAGTTAGATCCCCGGCCCTCTCTCTCCTTTTTCTAGTGCAAGTTGTAAAAATGAAGTAGTGAACACTGCAGGCAGGTCAGGAGACAACCATTGGAAAGCACACAATCTAAAAGCAACAGGAAAGATATTGACAGGTTTGTCACCCTAGGCCTGGTCGATGGCACTCTCCAAATTAACTCTTGAAAAATACTATTTATTGCCAGTGTGGTTTTGCACAGTAACTGGCCTTGGCCCACTTACTTGACCAAGGACTTTGCATACCAGAGAGGTCTTTCCCAGTCAATAAATAAGCTATGCATAATCTCCATAATCAAGTCCAACATTGGTGTTAGAGATAAGCTTGCTAAGAGTAATCAAGAGGTAGGGCTGAAAACCATAAAACTACGATAGGAAAAGTAGTCTACATAAAATAGGAGCACCAGAACAACTTCATTATCAGCCCTAGGAAAGGCTTTGAGGTGGAAGGTGGAGGCAAGCAAGACGTATGTCCTCATAACTTATCAGTTCAGATGCTGGCGCTCCAAGAGTATTTATGATACTAGAGCACGCATTTCCTGAATTGGGAAGGAGTAATAATGAAACAAAGAGATTACGATATGCTTTGTCCAAAACACAGGAAGTACTAAATAAAGAAGAGCTTCCACTATTATTATCATTAAGACTTTGTTTTTTATCATTACAACTGCTGTTTGTTAAGGATGTTGCCCATGTGTAGTATGTCTGTATGTACAAGGGGCTGCAGAGGCAGGTGTTGTAGTAGGCTGAAAAATAGCCCTCTCAAAGTTATCGTGTAGTTCCTAATCTCCAAAACCTGCAAATGTTCCCTTATTTGGAGAAAAAAAAAAAGTGGTTCTTTGCAGAAGAAATTAAGGATCTTGAAATGAGGGGGTTTATCTGGGTTACTGGGCTGGACCCTAAATGCACTCTGAAGTGTGCTTATAAAAAATGGGCCAGACACCACAGAGAGAGATGAGAGAGAGAGAGAGAGAGAGAGAGAGAGAGAGAGAAAGAGAGAGAGAATATGAAAATAGAGCAGAGAGACAGGAGGCAGATGCTGGCCTTGACAACTGAAGTGACACAGCCATAAGCCAAGAAATGCCAGCAGCCACCAAGAGCTGGGAAAGACAAAGAACAGACCTCTTCTAGGGCTTCTAGGGCCACCAGAGGAAGCACCACCCGGCCAACATCTGGATTTCACCCCAGTGATTTAGAATTCTGGCCTCCAGAGCTGTGAGAGCATACACTAAGGTTGCTTTAAGTCACCAATTTGTGGTAATTTGAAAATGAAAGCAAGTATTAATTGTCCTTCCAACCTGGTGAGATTCATCAATAAACTACTGACCAGAGTAAGTGAACTGTGCTGTTCTAGCTAATAAGCATTAATTGGATTATGTGGTTTCCAGGGTATAGATGATATACTGATAAACCAGGTATCTGTGAAGGAGAGATTTCTGATTTTTGCAAATGCCAATTTTTGCGATATGAATATGCCAATCATGGCCCAGTTTTAAAGGCTTAACATCTGGCTCTCAAAACTCCTTCGAGTTTCACAAGAGGCTCTCTCAAAGCCAACAGGACCCAGCTCCAACCCATCCCTGCAGAGTACTTTAAATTATGAGTAATACTGCTCTAAAACTACACTGAACATAATTTAATTTCTCCTTGATAATTCTGAAGGGTACTTCATGGTATTGTAGTTTCTGAGAGTCAACATGGGAAACATTAATTATTACTGCACTGTGAATGTGCAGACTTGTTAATCAACAGCATGGAGGGAAACAGTTTGCAACACGGAAGGGGTGAACAGAAAGCAGCAGAAGCAGAATGTTCTAGCATCAGCTTTTCTTCTCCAGGGAGCTGTGGAAGGAATCCAGAAAAGGCAATTCCTTTCCTTAGGTAAATTTATTATGGTATAAATGGTTATAGCAGTGACAAAAATTTTAATCATTTTCTTCCACTGTGAGTAAGGCTTTATAATTCTCTTAAGTGAATTGGACTTTCACCTTAAAGAAAATAGAATGGAAGCTTTATCTCAACCAGGAACAAATGGAGTGTGTAAAATTCTGTCTTTCCCTTCAGCCCCATGCTACTGACTTCTGAATACGATTCCAGCTGTATTTATCTGGGGCTTGGGAAATTTGCCTAGTTCCTGGGAAGAAAGTTAACTAAACCATATGACATCTCTGGCAGGAGTCACAATTTCACACAAAAACTTTCTTGTAAAAACTTCACATATTACTTTCCCTGGTGGAGTCACTTTTGCAGGAAAGGCTTGGGTCCCTGAAGGCAATGCTGTTGAATGAAAGGGAGAGCTGAATGCTAAACCAGCCAGCCTTTGTTTCCCCAGGAAGTCTTCAGGTTACTTTTGATGGGGAATGTCATGACAGATAGAGGTGCTTCTAAATCTTTTTCTTTTTTTTTGTTTTTAAATCATATCGGTTCCCTGCTTCCCCAGTAAAAACAATAAGCAAATATGGCTACAACTCCAGCAACTCATTACATTCATTTGGGGAATTAGTACATATGTATATCATGTCTTGACCATTTTTATCCCTTTTCATTTCTTAAATAGGATAATTATGCCTAATTCATCAGATTTTTTTTTTCTTAGAAGACACAGTAGAAGCTCAGCATCTCTAATTATCCAGCAACCAGGAGTGGCTGGGAGGAGTGGACACAACTTCCTCAGTTAGTTTCTGCGGAGGGGGTGAGAACCCCAGTGGGTGGGGTGCGAAGGCGCCTGCCCCACTCCCCGCGTCGCTTACTCACTTTTATCACCTCTGGAGGAGTTTCCTGGCTGTGGTAAAGCGTTACTGGGATGATTTGCCTCATCCACGTTTCTAGCCGGATAGAGGAAGCATGAAATTCTCTTCTTAACCTACCTCTCAGCCAAATCAGTGGCAGACTTCCTCAGCTTCACCCCTCAGGAAATCATCTAAGGAGTTGGCACCAGGTGGTAGCAGGACCCAGCTGGTCCCATGGGTTCTTTTGCCCACTCTGTTTATCCTGTAGTGAGGTGCAGAACGGGTTAGGGGTAAGGAGCACCAATTTTGAAGGAAGAGGAAAGAAACGGGAGGGAAGGAGAAAGGAAAGGAAAATTTCTCTTTTTAAAACACGATCTGGCTACGAAGCACAGGTTGGCCTCAAAGTCATAATCCTCCTGCCTCAGCCGCTTGAGTCCTGGGATTACATGTATGCACCACCACCTTCTGTAAACAGAACTGTTCAACCCTAGCCCTGCAATGTGGCACATCTAAGCCTCAATTTCCTAAACTATAAAAAGTGGTTATAATTTTATATATCTCGTAGGATCATCAGGAGAATTAATAGCCAACATACACCGAGTACTGTCTTCATGCCAAGTACTATCCTAAGTATAAATTAACTCATTTATTGCTTCAATTCTATGATTATTACCCCCATTTTATAGATGTAAAAATGAAACATAGTTTCCATTTGCTTGAACATTATTCCTTGGCTCTGTGCCCTGAGATTTCTTTGTCAATTCCTACTTAGGTTCCCACTGAAATACTGGCTGGGTCCGTTCACAGCATTTGTAGTCTGGTCCATCATTGACAAGATCACAATACAGATCTTTTGGAGCCATTTTGACTGAATTCTCTCAAATTGTTGGAAATTTCAAGAAATATTTGGGCACACTGGTCAACAGAACATGCAGTAATTTCTCACTTTTCATCCTTTTGGTGCCTTAACACTTGATCTCAACAAAACATTGAGAGATATATTTTGTTGACAACTAACTGCAGAACAGTACATCTTGCCAACAATGTGACCATCATTTAGGTTAATAAATTAACCTATGTGATATTTGCCTGGATATGTAATAAACTTAGTTGCATAACTTGAATGGAATTCTTTCATGTTAACATTCTATGGGAGAAGGGAAATGAACATGAACATGGGAAAAGTTAGAGGGTTAACAGTAAAACTGTGCAAATATCTTAAATGGAAAAAGAAAATTAGATGACATAAATAGGAACTATTAAGGAAGATACAAGTACATTCTTATCAGATATATTTTTATCAACATTTAGTCCATGTCTGTGGTGGATTAACTAATGGTCAACTTGTAACACCCAGCTGAACTGAATCAGTGTGGTTCTGAGTGTGGAAGGCCCACTTGAGGGTTGTTGCCAACAAAATAAAACAAGAACTGGAGAGGAAGATGTTGTGCTGTTGATTCTAGAGAAGCTTGTCAAGCTGGTTTTCCTGATATGAACTCAGCTGTTCTCATGATCAGAGGATCTTGGGTCCTCACTGTTGCTGAGGATGGCTGTGGTTCTCTTTGGGGAGCTCTGGTCCTTACCTTTAATGTTACTTGCTGGCTCCAGTGCAGATCCCTCACCCTGCTGGCACAGACTTTCTAGCTTCCACTATTGGCCTTTGGGCCTTCCAGGGCAGATCCTTGATATAGACTTGCATGAGACATTATTGTGGGCACTAGGCCTCCAGCTGGACTCATGGAGGACACTGCCATGGGATGCAGGCCGTCAGCTATATTCTTTGGGTCTCTAGTGCATGGAAAGATCTCCTGTACTCTTCTGCATTTGACTTTTTGGTTGAATCCTATAAATTATGTGTCCTGTATTAAATCTATTCCCTTGAAAACCCTGATTACAACAATGTCTAATAGCTTTTCTGCAAAACCAACTATCAAAGGGATCATAAAATGATTCCATTCTGCATTTTTGCAGAGGAAAGAACAAGAGTTCATCTGGTGGTACTACTACCAGATGGACTAGGGGGTGGTTAACATTAGCCTTGATACCAACTGTGCAAGACTGGGCACATTACTTAAGCAATCTGAGCAGACATCTCCCATATCTAAACTTGGATGAATGGCCTCATCCAACACATTCACTGCAAAGATTAAAATATGTTCAAGATTTTTTTTCTAAATATATATATATATCAAAAGGAAAATGATGGCAAAGATAGGGAGAATAGGGAACCCTTGGATACTGCTGGTAGGGATGTAAATCGCTACAGCCATCAGTGGAAAGCAGTATAGAAGTTCCTCGAAAAAATTAAAAATAGAACTACCTTATGATCCAATGTTCCCACTTCTGGGTATATATCTAAAGGAAATCAGAATCTTGAAAAATACCTACCCTCATATGTTTGTTGTTGTATTATTCATGATAGCCAATATTAAAAAAAAACAAACTACTGAAATGTCCATCAACAAATGAATTGATAAAGAAAACATGATTTATATGTACAGTGGAATATTATTTTGCCTTGAAAAAGAAGGAAATTCTGTCATTTGCAACAACATGAATGAACCTGGAGAACATTATAGGAAGTAAAACAAGCCAGTATTGTGTGGTCTCATTTACATGTGGAATCTATAATTGTCAAATTCATAGCATAGAGTAGAGTATTGGTTGCCAGGAACTGAATGAAGAGGGAATGGGGAGATGTTAGGAAATGGAGTGCAAAGTTTCAGATGTGCAAGATGAATAAATGCTAGAGAACTATTATACAACAATGTTACTACAGTTAATGATACTGTATGTATTACCTTGTACTTTTTGAAATTGCTAAGAGGGTAGACCTTTTAGTGTTTCAATAAGAGTTTTTACTACAAAAAAAGAAAAGAAGAAAAGCATGAAGGAAGGAAAGAAGGAAAAAGAGAAAAAAGTGAGAAAGAAAAATTAACTAAATGAAGAATGGATATGTTGAGGTGACTATTTCAAAAAATATATATACATATCAAATTATCAAGTTGTACACTTCTATTTTCTTTTTAAATTTGAGACAGGGTCTCACTAAGTTGCCCAAGCTAACCTCTCAAAATCCTCCTATCTCAGCTTCCTGAGAAACTGAGATTACAGGCACATATCACCACAACCACCAAGTTGTACACACTAAATATATACAATTTTTAGTTGTCAATTATACCTCAATGTGGGAGAAAAAAAGCCTAGTCACATAGGAGCTGCTCAGTAAGTGATAGTAAATGTTATTATCTTTGACTGGTTTCTTTCAATAAACTTCTGGGACCTAAATGAGAAATTTTGCACCAGGCATGTATCAAGATATTTCAAAGAGTAGTGAGATATTTTAAATGCACGTTTTATGTATCAATATTATTTACCTGAGTGGAAGAAATTCTAGAATAAAGAATTAATTTTCTAACTTGTCTTAGTCCATTTTCAGCTACTATAACAGAATACTACATCCTGGATAACTGATGAACAATAGAAGTTTATTTGGCCTGTGATTGTGAAGGTTGAGAAGTCAAGAATATAGCATAGCATCTGATAAGGGTCTTCTGTGGCATGGTTCCTCAGTGGGAGGTGCTGAGCCCCCTTTTTTTGTCAGCCCCTCTTTATAAGTCCACTCCCTTGATAGAGGCCTTAATCCATTCATAAAGGAGGTGGCCCCTTGGCCTAGTCAACTCTTAAAGGTCCCTCCTCTTAATAGCATCACAGTAGCAATTAAATTTCAACCTGAGTTTTAGAGGGGCCACTTAAACCATAACACAATGACTGAACAAAATTAATTGAGTAGATTATTCCATCAGTTCAGGGGAACAAAAAACACCACGGTTCAAAGCTCTCATTGCTCTATTTGTGGGTTCAGTTTATTGCTGTAACCCTCTAATTTGTCTCAGTTATGGAGCCATGGCCATTCCATTTCCTGTTTTGTCTCAGAACTAGAACTATATTTTGGAGTATAGGGACAAATGGATTTAGAAAAGCACTTTTGTACAAATAGAACTCATTTACAGCTAGTTATTCAAATATCCATTGACAGCATAATAAAAATTTAGCACCTTCATTTAATTAAATATCCCAGTTTACTATGCTCTGGAAGTCGTTACACACATTTGGAAACTGCTTTTTCATGATTTTAAAATAGCATCTAACATCGAGAAAGCAATTTATTAAGAAGTAACTTGCTGATCTGAAAGTGCCGATGTGATTTTGAAATGTATTCAGGATGAATCTAACTCAATGAGGCTCAAATGCATAGATATGGGAAACAAGAAGCTTACCATAGGATTTTTCATAGCCACTGCAAAATGGTAAATGAAGATAAATTGCAGAAATCAGGAAGGCATGATGTGATTAAAGGGAAACCTTCCCACAGACTGAAACAAACTTGAAAAACAAATGAATGGAAGATTAAACAATGAAGCCTGAGTAATACTACTTGCTCCCCTATGATTAAAGCCTCATAAACACTGTGAGTCAAAATGTAAATATATACTAGTTATGGTGGACCTCGCTTGGTTGTTACCCTGGTTAGCACAGCTGCCTCATATTTTCCAGTGAAAAGGTGTTTTGAGGAAGTGAAACCAATCAACTTTCATGCATGTGACATATGTTCATAATACTCAAACCCTTGTGATGGGAAAAAGCATTCTTAAAATATCCTAATGAACTTTCTACATTTTTCAAAATACATTTATAATGTATAATCTCCCTGCGTATTTTTTAGTTAACTCACAAAATAGTCAAGAATTTTCCACTGGATCCTTAACTCTAAGGTACACATTTTTAAATGTCTCCTTCTTTCTGAGCTGGCAGATTTACTAATGTACTACTCCAAACATAGATTGGAGATCCTTCAAATGTCTATACCAGAAGCATGTGGTAAAAATTGGAGGAATCTAAGTATGGAATTAGCTAATAATAGTAAAGCTAATGTTTATTCAGTACTTATTATTTGCCAAACATTGTGCTAAGTGCTTTAGCAGAACTATTTCATTTAATCAGCAATCCCAACAGGACAAAAATCACAGAATCCCATATTAGAAGAATGGAGGGACTTGAAAATCCTAGTAGTTGATGAAGAATGAGATCCCGAAATGAAAAGAGAAAGTTTTCCCCAATAATTTCTTGGCAATTTATAAAATTAAAATTTTCGTAAAACTAACTCTATACCAATACATGTTAATCATACATTGCAAGTATGCCGTCATATTTTAAAAGATTTCTCTACTTTATTAACCATTCATATCAGCTTTTAAATGAAGATCCAGCTGAAGACAAAGGAGTAAATCTCTTTCCCAAACTTTAAGCTAACTTTCACTAAACTATCCTATCATCAGAAATCTACTGCCAACTCCAGGTCTTCCATGATTTGCACCACTTATTCATAGCTTCATCTTTTCCTGCTTGTTCTTATTATTATTGACACATATGAATTGTACAAATTAATGCGATTCACTGGGATATTTCTGTACTATATATATAGTGCATCGATCATGTCCACCCTTCCTGCAGCCCTTGTGGCCCCTGCCCTATGCCCATCTTATCTACTACTGGGCTCCACATCCTGGGGACACATAGGATGTAGACTCCACCCTCAAAACCAATTACTCCATTGAGAAAGCCATGTGAACAAATCATAACAAACATAATGTACAATACGCCATCCAATAGATGTAGGAGGTATGGAGGTTCAAAGGAAAAAGTAATTACTTCCACAGAAATGAAAGAAAAATCCCAGACAACTTAATGGAAGTAATGTTGATGCAAATCTGTGGCATTCGAATGGTTCCTCAGCTTATTTACTCTTCTTTTTTATTTAAAAGATGCATTTCCTTTAAAAAGGAGGTTTGTATAGTGATGTGTCATTTAATGATGGGGATATGTTTGGAGAGGTGAATCAGAAGGTAGTTTTGTTGTGCTGGCACCAGAAAGTGCACTTGCACAAACCTGGATGGCATAGGTCAACAACCCTTGAGTCCTCTTCATGCAATCAGGGGCTATGGTAAAGCAGGGCGTGATGGAACACACCTACAATCCCAGCACTCAGGAGGCTGAGGCAGGAGGATCAAAGTTCAATTTATGGAGATCCTATCTCAAAATGCACTGAGGATGTAGCTCTGTGGGAAGACCCAGAATTCAACTCTCTGTGCCAAAAAAATCCATAAAAAAATAAAAAGAAAAAGATGCAATAAACTCAACGTCTGAGGCTGCTGCCAGCATAACACAGCATATGGTTTTACACTAACTTACATATATAAGTAGAAGCAGTATGACTATTTAATCATAAGTATATAGTAAATACATAAACCAGCAATGTAGTCATTATTAGTATCAATTACTATGTACTGTACAAATTGTACACGCTATACTCTGATGACTGCCAGTGTGGTAGGTTTCTCTACACCAGTGTCACCCCAAACATGTGAGTAAAACATTACCATGGCTATGACTGACATCAACAGGTGAAAGGAGTTTTTTGGTTCCATTATAATTTCATGAGGCCACTACCATTATTGGTCCACTTTTGATTGAAATATTATTATGCAGTACATGATGGTATGCCTAATTTGCCTAGTATGCCGTACCTTTTTACATCCTATTGTTGACATTCCATTTCTCCAATCATTTATCCTGAGTGAATGGTTTTTCTTTTTGCAACTAGTCAGATTGTTTTACTATCAACATAAAAATTATTTTCAAAAGACTTGCAATGTAATCCTGCAGTGCCACACCTAGATCTGTAACACTCACAAGAAGACATACACAACAATACTCCTCCCTGCATTGCAATAATAGTAATAAGAAAAATAGTAATAATCTACGGATCTATCAACAAGAGAATGGATAATTGCGATCTTCTGATTTTATCAGTCATTTTATTTATTATTATTTATTTGGGTGCTGAAGATTCACTCCACAGCTTCAGGTGCATGCTAAGCACAAGCTCTACCACCAAGTTATACCTTCAGCCCCTAATATGGTCTTTTTATACAGTGGATACTATGTAGCAGGTGAAGTGAACTAGGAAGCCTGTATTAATACACGTTGAAGGAGAAGTTGAGATGAATCGTAGAATGTCATTTAACAAAGATGGAAAACAGGAGTCATTGGCTTAGGGTGCTGTTGCACCTGCACTGTTGGTCCTACACTGAGATGCTTCAAAACATTAGGAAAAATTTGGATACCCTACTATCCTTGAAGCCCTATTATATCCCGGTTTACCAGGATATTTGAATAGGAATGGGGTTGATCACTGTTTATAAATGCAGGAGTATTGATAAAACAGATGAACTTCAAAAGTTCAAATCTCACACATGCTCATGGTCATCATTAACAATGGACAAGGTAAAGAAGGACTGAGGACCTGCTCAACACTTATTTATGCACTTTGGCAGCTTTTTTCAAGCTCCCTTGGAATTTTTAAGAAGATTTAAAGTTTAAAAGGCCTCCTAAAGAAAAAAGTCACATTAATTCATTTACTAACCACTAAATTAGTAGTTTCAGAGGCAACATTAAAGCCTCAGATCGGCAAATAAAGCAACAGGGCCAAGTTCATATTTTGTCTCAGACATCAAAATGGGATGAAGAAGCCAGGCCCAGTGGTAGTGAACACATGTAGTCCCAGCTATATAGGTGACAGGAAGATGCTTTAAGGCCAGTCCAGACAACACGGCAAAATCTCATCTCTACCTCCCCCAAAATTGGATGAGGATGTGAAACACGGATGTACTGCAGAAAAAACAACCCAGAACTGAAAGAACAAGAACTGTGTCTTAGGGATAACTCTGCCATCATCTAGCAGTGTGATTGAGGGTATTCGTGTAAACTCTCTGAACCTTAATGTCCTTGTCTGTGAAGTAAGCTATTGTGTCTGATCATTCTAAAGTCTTTCCTGCACCCAAAGTTCTGTTAACTGGGTATCCCAGGAAACATAAGCACTTAGATTAACCTCCTGAAGTAGAGCTGTCTGCGCCTGTGTTCTTCAGGACATTCATTATGTCCTGCAACTATTTTATTTCTCTGATACCTAGTTTGGTTTGGTATTATCAGTCTACTTTCCAAGAAGTAAAATACCCTGAGAGCAGGGACTAGGTACAGCTTGTTCATCACTGTTGCAGCAGCATGTAGCACAGTGCCTGGCACATAGTAGGTTGCCAATTAATACCAAATGAATGAACAAATGAATTTCTGACTTCCTTGTTTCAGGTTTAGCTCACTTATAATACGCCAGCTTGCCCCCACTTCTCCATTTTGCTTCCTACCCCCAGGAACCAGTCACCAGTCTTCCTATGTACACAATATGGTATTTCACCCCTAATCCCCCACACCTACCCACCTCATCCTTCCAGCCTTGATCTCTCCCCTCAATATGCATGAGGAACATCTGCTTGTCTTGGAGCTGATTCTCTTGCTGCCTCAGTGATCAATTACTGAACTGTTAACTCAGCTGGTCTTTGCTGCCTCTACTCAGCCAAACCACAGCTGTCTGGGGATCCTAATTCTTGAGAACTGACTCCAATTATCAAATTTATTGGAGGCTCAAAGTTGGCAGTATAACTAATTCAATGGTGAATCAATAACACAATGATGTTCACAATCCTATGGGAACATTATCAGCAAGCCAACTTCTGCACTTTTAGGGAAAACATTGAAAATGTATGTCCAGAAGAGAGTGATAAGTTTGTAAATTGTTGGAATAAAGTAGGAGGTATACACAGACCCTAGAGTAAGACTAAATTTGAATTCTGGCTCTGTTACTTATTGTACATTTGGTAAATTAATTAAC
>RJWT010029757.1:0-14832 GCA_004365215.1 Cuniculus paca | reverse complement strand
AGAGGATAGCACTGCACTTTATAAGTGAAAAATGCTACATCTTAAGTAAAACTATTTAAAAAGTGGCATCATTAAAAAACAAACAAACAAAAAAAAACCAAGTGCCATGGTCCATGAGTATAATCCCAGCACTTGGGAAGCTGAGGCAGGAGGATTACTGCAAGTTCGAGGACAGCCTGGGCTAAACAGTGAAATCAAGGCCAACCTGAACTACATAGTGAGATCCTGCTTCAATAAACAAAAAACAATCAAAAAATCTAGATACATAGAGTTCTAATCCTGAAGTATAACATCTACAATTTGAAACCAAATAAATGTCAGAGAAGATTTAACCCTAAAATGTCATACGTAAAAGGACATAAACATACTTTACCCATCAACCATGGTTCTGATGAAAGTCAGATTTTTGACAAAGAAATACTCTGATTGTCTAAGTGTATTGGTTACAAAATGTACCAACGTCCCCGGAAAAACCGACGAGGCTGATTGATTCGGTGTTATCGGGAACATAACTGGCCTACAGGATAATGTCAAGGTCTCTGATGGTAATTATTATTATTATTATCATTATTATTACAGCTTAAAGTGATGATGTTAGAACCTGCCGTGCTGTTCATAATGCGTTGTCATTGCCATCGACTGACATGGTCAATAACAAGTGAATACTGACTCATTCTTCTAAGTTCAGAATCAGGGTGTTTAGATGGAAGAAATTTAAAAGTGAAAGACTTAGAATCTGAAGTCTCAGCCGAGAGGCTCCCCTAACATTATACACTGCAGTGTGCATGGGCTCTGAGGGAGGTTTTGTTTTCTGAGATCGCTGCTGAGATTCTGAAGATTGGCCTCTATCTAACACATCAACTACATCAGAAGGTGACAATTAACTGCTAAACAGTTCATGGGGATTTACACTGCTTTGGTCATTTTATCAGGAAACTAAAAGATTATGATAAGTATTAGCAATGAGATAGTTTTACCAAAAGTTGCTGATTACTTATGTAAGACAAGGTGTTGGGGTTGAAACTTCAAATATTATCAAGAAAGGATCAGGCAACTAGCTTCAGTGGTTGAAACAAAAAACCAAGGGCTTTTCTACATGAGATCCTTCATTTTCAGCCTTCAAATGTGCATTTCATTTGTAAAGTGATAAAGAACACTTTTATTCCTTTTTAAATCATATGTAAGTAAATGAGTTAAATAATGGGCTTAAAATGTAAGTTGTGATAAAATGACAGAAATAGAAAAATTATTAGACTAAAAATAGCACGAAAAAGTGGTGGTTTTTAGACTGCTTGTTTTAATTACCAAAAATTAGTAAGGCAGAAAGTGCCTGTGGCAGCCCCAGTGCTACAAGAGTGTGTATTGTCTGAATGAATACACTCATTTTCATTTTCTTTTCTGTTGGTATATCAAGTGCTCTCTAGCCATTCAATTTCATGCTTTGTGTTCCAAAACTATGGCATGCCAAGGAAAAGTTTTATGTTGTTGATTACAGATGATAAAACTTTTGTATAGCTTTTTTCTCTACCTTACCCCTAAGTAATAATGGTCTCTCAATTCCAAGGGACAACTAGCCAAAATAACATGCAAGATTGTCCTCAGCTTCAAACCATGTATTACCTCTTCTTCAATAGTTTACATAGATACAAGTAGATCCAATAATTAGAAGAATAGCTAACATTTATATTGCATACATATACTTTTCTAAGCACTTCATATCCAGTACCTCATTTAAATTTTTTATCAGCTCTATGTAATAAATACTACTATCCTACAAAATACTACAGATAGGAAATAGTATCATTGAGAGGTTAAGTGACAAGCTCAAGGTCACTCAAATGGTGACAGAGTTGTTCTTAACAACTGTACCATAAAGTCGTGCATGAAGTCCACATTGCTGAACATAGTATTCCCAGATTAAACATCATTAGGTCGTCTTTTCTCTCTTACTGAGAAGTAGAGTGGAATTTGCCTATTCTTGTGTTCACATCCACTTTGTGATGTCTTCATTTTGCCCTGCACTGAACAGATACACCTTTCTCATTTTGCATATAAGTGCCAAGCTTCTATTATATCACCTGTTTCCTGCTATTTATTTCTTCAATTTGGTGTGCTATTTAATCTGCAAAGAGTTATGACATAAACATCGCACTACCTTATGCTCAGAGAGCACAGCAGCATCTCCTGTTCACACAGATGGCTCATGGATGCGAAACTTGGACTTTGCTTTAGTATTAACGTTTTAGGGAATCATTCATTCCTGTCTTTATGCTGAAGAAAATCTCAGTCACACATCATGAGAGTACAACTTCGTGACACGTGGTGTACAATGATGCAGGCAGTGGGTTCTTCATAAACTGATGAACATAAAACTATTGTAATAATTAATTTCTAGAGTTTTGGGATTGCGTGCATAAACAATCATATCTTCTATGTATAATAATATTTTTGTCTTTTTCTTCTGCATTCACATTTCTATTTCTCTTTTTATTGCACTGACTAGGATTTGAGTGCAGTGTTAAACAGTGTCACAAGAATTCTCTGCTTCCAGAGTCAAGCCTCTCCCCATGAGTCAGCATCAGCATGGACTTTGGAGAGGGAGAACTAGACCCGCCCTGCTGGAAACAGCACCATGCTCGGCCTGCTGTGGAACTGGGACATCCAGAGCCAAGCCTCTCCCCATGGGCCTCTGCTGGCAGGGGGACAGTTAGATCCCAGTTTCTCCAGGCTCATAGACTGGCAAACGAAAGTGTCAAACTCCCCCCAAGCGACCAGTGGATCCAGAGAAACACAGGCTCTGATGATAGTTACTAAGGTGAAACTCAATTGAAAGCCTGTGGTGCTTTGGTGCCTCACTGACCTTGCAGGTCTACGGCCAGTGGTCTGATCATCTGTTTAAAAGATAGCGGTACACAGCATGGCATCTGAGCAGGGGGTTCTTCTTCTGAGGGTGGTAGCCATTGTTGATTCCTTATAGTCTCGCTGTGAAGTCCAACATTGTTTATTGTTTTGTTGGGTTGGGTTTTATTCTCTTTTGCTTTGTTTGATTATGTTATACCTGGTGACATGAGCAGCTATTTCAATGATAGTAAGATATACATGGTAGCCATTTTGAATTTACTATTGTTTTGTTTTGAGGTCCTTTATCATATCCATTGTTTTGTTTTTACTGTTTCTATTCTATTCTGTTCTGTTTGATTTTTACTGTGTTGGAAGGTATCAGCCGCTATTCTGAAGCCAACAAAAGGCAGTATGGTAACTATTGTTGATTTTGTAATGTTGTGAAGTCCTGTATCACTTACTCTGGTTTATTCTGATTGGTTTTATTGTTTTATTTTCCTTTGTTGTATCCTCTTTAAAATAAAAAAAAAATTCTCTCCTTAACTTTGGCTATAATGAGAATATTCATGTTTGCAGCAGATTTTGGTATATTTCCTGTGTTAGTAGCATAATACCCTATCTGTGTAATTTTAAAAATATTACTAAAATTTAAATAATATATTAAATGGGTAATTTAATATAATAAAGTATTAGATTAAAATTTGCATTATGATGGAGAGCTATTGTAACCTATAAAAGGACCACCAATGAATTCTTCTCCGGACTTAGTTTTGAGACAGTTGTATTTGCCCAAACAGTGGCATTATATAGAACTGTAAAGAAAACTAATTCATATAGAGTAAGTATACAGGGCATTTTGAAAATAGCAATTTTAATTCGTTTCTCCACACCTTCAAATTTGTGGCTTTAGTCTCACTGATACCTTGTCTTAGCTAAAATATAATAGTAAAATACTAGAGACTCTTCAAAACACTATTTTAATATCATACCATAGCAAATATAAACATAATATACTTCAGGTTTAAGATACTCTGTTTAGAATTTTCTCATTTGGAATTATCCTCTGAGAGTGATTTTCAAAAATAATATTTGGTTAGACAATTTTTGTAAGTTAGAGTTCTCTTTTCAGTGCCAAGATGAAAATCCTCATCTACCCATTAGATGAAGACATGAATATCTCTTAGAGATGGGTATCTATATTCTAGGTGTGCTGGCTGCTAAATTCCAGGAGGTGCTATTATCATAACCCCTCCATAGATGAAGACGCTGAGGCGCAGTTACATGAGTGGCAAGTAGAAGAGCTCAGATTTGAACTCTCGATTTTGATAGCCTAGCTTCAGTGTGTGTGCTCTCATCCATTGCACTACGCTGCCTACCTCAGATAATATCAAACATGATCGCAGCTCTGGAAAAATCTTAAAAATTTTTTTGTCTTTCATAAATTTAAGAGTAGAAATAACCAGAGGATTCTGATTAATAGACATAGCTGGGTAGCTATAGTTAACCATAATGTACCTGCATTTGAATTTATATTTATCATGCTCAGCCAATTATTGCGAAGTGCATATTTTCCCAATTAAAAAGGAAATACATGCTAAAGACATGGTTTAGAATAGCATTTGAAAACGTTACTTGAATTACACCAAATATAAAACTTTAAAAAGTAAGACATAAGATAGATTCTAATTTGCTTTTAAGATCAGTTATGCAATTAATCGGTATTTGGAGTACGAACAAAATCACTTTCCATCCATGGGTAATTACCTAAACTGTTTCCTCTTTATAAATTGGAGAAAGTAATACCTAATCTGTATGCAAATTATGTATTGAGCTGTAAAAAAATATTACAAATAAATTCACTATGCTTTAATTTTACTGGGGAAGACTAAAGATATAATTGCTTATAAGTCATATTAAGGTAGTATAAAAAGCCCTTAAATGCACAGAAAGGAACTTTAAAAAATGTCTCTTCTGAGGAAGCCCATGGAGGCTAGGAGTTCTAAGAAGAGAATTATACATTTTGTTTCATATACCTTTGCATTGTTTGGATTGGTTAAAATAGGACTATATTTATATTTAAAATGTGGTCTTGGGATGCGCTAGGAGCCCTTACGTGCAGTTCCCAATATCTGCTCTTTACCAAACCCAAGAACCAAGCCCGTGGAGAGGCAGAGGCGGCCGTGCTCCTCGCCTCTGCCCCTGTTCTCCCTCCCGTGTGCCACCACCGATGCTCGCTCCGAAACAGGTCCTGGACCTTGCTCGCAGCCCCTTCCCTTCTCCACCCTCCACTCCCAACCCAGACGGCGCCCCTGCAGCCACCCTCGCGCCCGAAGCGCAGCGCCTGCGGAGTCTGCCTTCCTGCTGCTCAAGAGCTGCTGGAGGCACCTGCTGGTACACAGACATGTGCGGAGTGAGGGAGCGGGAGTCTCCGGTTATCGAACGTTTCGTTTCGCGTAGCACTTTCACGCTTTTTCCTGTTTGTGGTCTTCGCCCAGGGCCTCACCACGTCTTAGTGGTCGGAAGTCCACTTTGTGCTAAGCCCTGAGAGAAGAAGCAGGCGCTGTGCGGCTGTTCTACGTTCACTGCTGGTGCCTGCGCCTTCGCCGCTCGGGAGACAGAAACAGAAACCTGAACCCTGTCTAACAGCGGATATGTGAAGCCATCCTTACAGGACTGTCTCTCAACCCGACTAAAAACTCAGTATCTTTAAGAGCACGCTTCTAGTGGCCTTGAGGAGGCTGGCAAAGTGATAGATCAATGTGAAATCTGTCCAAGTTTATGATGCGTTTGCCATAATGAATTCAGGTTTCGAGAAAAAGTGACTAGGATTCAGACCCTGCCTACTATCTGTCCACAGATAACTGGGCATGAAGACAAAACGTAATTGTATTAGTTGTACTTCAAAAGCGGAAAAGTTGCTTTATTATAAATGAAAATATTGTCATATGTCTCCAGACGCTTGTGTGTGTGTTTAGCAGAGTAGTAATTTCAATGTTGGAGTTCTACTTGAATAGGAGATAATAATGCCTTTCTAGACAAAAACTTTAAAGACATCAATACAATTTATCAAGCATCCTGGTTAAACAGATTAAATTCTGTTCATCGAGCATATTGAAAAATGGAGAATTGGAGAAAGCATATTTCTTTAAACAGTGCTGAGAAACACAGATCTTCCTGCAAAGTTGTAATGACCCAACAGGTCACTTTTCTCAGTAAAAGAGGTAACATAAATGTCCTTACTTTTTTCTCATTCCTGGTCAAATGTAAGTCCCTACTTTCATCAAGACCTTAAAGCCTTTACACTATAACAGTAATGCTCCTACTTAAAAACATCTGGGCCTCACTAAGAAAGAACCATCTGCACAAGTCTATATTTTGGAAGAAAAACTTGTAGATAAAACCTTTTTCTGGAATCTGTAACAGTGGATCCATTTTACTGTGTGTGTATATGTGTGTGTGTGTGTGTGTGTGTGTGTAAAAAGGAGCGAGACAAACACACAAAATAGAATGTTTCATTACCATTATATGCTTCAAGAGCCAAGGATGCCACATTTTAAACTTTCTCATTGCTGAGACAAAATACACTGACCCCCAAATTTAAAGGAGGAAAGATTTGTTTATCTCACAGTCTGTAGGGGTTTCAGTCTATAGTCAGCTGGCTCCAAGGCAGTGTGGCATTGCAGAGGAGCATCACAGAGGAGAAACAGTCCATAACAAGCAGGCAGGTAAGAGCACATTAGCTCTCTTTCTGTCCCTTTTATTTTATGCAGGCTACCAGCCCTAGGGTGAGAGAACCACTCACACCCTTAATCCTACCCGGAACTATGCCAAACCAATCAGCAGACTGATTTAGTAACTACACACCCTTGATCCCAGCACCACATGCTCTAGATCCTGCCACCTCTGAAAACCTCCCCTATGACCACATGAGGCTCTCAGGGGACATCTAGACACAAGTCACGACACCACATGATCATCTGGAAACACAGGGTCACAAGCATGTTGGCCAACTAGTTCTCAGGCTTTCTGCCCCTTCACAGTCCACTTCAAACTGTGATGATGGGTTAGGGTTAATGAAGATAAAGATATTGAAAGGTGCAGTTGAAAAGATATTTATCACTGAGCATAATAGGTGCCTGCCCCTCAAAATTCTGGGAATGTAACCAGTGGAGATAGAATTATGCAACTTGGATTAGTGGCCATGGTCTAGAAAATCTGAAAGCTAACAGAATACTAACTGTGCTTGAGTTGCAAGTAGAAAAGCCTTTCAATATCAAGTTTCTAGCACTGAAAGAAAAAAGTGTTGATCATAAAACGTAAATAAAAGCAAGAACATTTTCACTCAATTATGATATCAAGAATACCAAATGAGAACATCTTATTTGAACTCACTTTCCATTAAGATAAAAAGAAAAAAAAAAGCTCAAAGTCTTATGAAGTTCCAAGAAGCAGAAAAATGTAGAGGTAAATAAGAAAAATGAACTGAAAGAAGAAATCAAAATACATATCAGAAATTATATGTTAAGTCTTAGACATGTTAAAAATTGACAGGGCCAGGGATTTAGCTCAGTGGTATAAGCGCCTACCTGGCGAACCTGAGGTTGTAAGTTCCATCCCTGGGACCAGAAAAAAAAATTGTGTTTGGCTAAAGAAGAGTGAAAGAGAATGGGAATCAAATAAAGCACAGATCATGTATTAAACCTCACAGGGCTCCTCTGCTAACTGGCAAGCTTTCCTGGGATGCTTTTCAGATCCCAGTATCTGAGCCCCATACTAGCAGATGATTTATGATGTCCACCATGGGAACCTGGTTCTTGTGGAAAGCAAGCAGGGTTTGGGAATTTCCTTGTGGAAGCAGAAAGTATAAGAACAGTTTAATGGGAAATGGTGAAGTATGCTGAGGTTATTTGGCAGAAAAGTGTCCATACCAAATAATCAAGGCTCTACCATGATGTACCTGATTGTCCTACTTGTGCTTTAAATGTCTCTGTATCTAAGCTGAGAATAATTATTGCTGGTCCATGTACTATACAGATGGAATAAGATTAAATGACAAATAAAAGTAAATTGAATGCAAGACAATTGCAGCTGCAGCAGCACAACACGAGCTCCCTGGAAAAGGCCTTCATAAGGAGACTCGAGGGTGGCTCCAGCCCTCCCTGTCTTCCAGAAGGGTGACATTTCCTCCAATGACAGGAAGCTGCCCTGGCCTGCTCCAGAGTTTTGCTAGCTCCTGCTGTCCGAAGACAGGACGTACATGACTTTTTAAAATTTATTTATTTATTTGTTTGTTTGTTTGTTTATTTGTGGTGCTGGGACTGGAACAGAGCTTTGTGCACACTAGACAGCCACTCTACCAATGACCTATACTTCTAGCCCTATATCTTACTTTTTAATCATGGAAAAAGATAAGCAACATACACCAGCTTCCTGTGAAAAAACTAAAATACAAATAGGTATGTTCCGGGCAACTTTGCAGTAGACCAATGATCATAATTTCATTCATGCCTATTTAGAGACTATAAAACAGAACCAAAGGGAAAAAACATTCTCATATGAGAACTAAAAATCACATTTTAAGTAGAGAAAATTAAAAAGAGAAAATGCTAAAGCCAGATTTGTATAGCAGCACAGCAAAATCTTTTGTGTTTTGAGCACTCTGCAGAGCTACAGCATTCACAGTTCCTACAATATGTACTAGATGAAAATCTCTACCTTAAACTTTTGTAGAAATTCTATTTCAGGACATTTGGCTTTTTTGGATTTGAATCAGCTTTGGGTCAGAAAAAAAGAGAAGTGTTAAGTTGTTCTTTGAGATGTGGAGGGAAGAGGGACTAGCTTTAGGAGATAGGAGAAGGAATGTTGTCTGGGATGAAGGGTGAGGGAAAGGAAAAGAACCGTCTTGGTTTATCATCGTAACGACAGCAACGCGGCGCAGAAGAGATGGCACACACTGGCACCAGTACCTGACTGGCCAAAGTGCTGCTTGCATTAATTACTACACTAATGCCCAAGGTCAGGAGCAACTGGGATATGCAGTGAAGCCAATCTTTACACATGAGCGTCCACATCCACATGTTCAGCTTCTAAACAATCATATATATCTACAAGGTATTTTACAAAATCTTGATACTATAAAGAAGTATGAGGAAAGAAAAACCTGCTCCAAAGAAGTTTATCATCTTGGAGAAATTGTAGATATATATTTAAAAACAACAACCCGGAGACAGGCAAATATCAACAGGCAAATGCATGAAAATACTTATATGGCCCTGAAAACACACATTCCACAATTAACTCACACACGGTGGCAAAGTAATACACTCACTATTTCAATTGTAACTGCTGAATTCTTTAACATTTCATGTAATAAATTTTGTCAACTAATAATGATAATTACCTAAATATAGTACAGCAAATACTGTCCTAGGCCTTTTTAAATGACTTAGGCATTTATAAAAACACCTTAAAATCTGATTAGTTTTTCTCACTCAAAAACTTTCTCACAATATAAAAATCAACTTGAAGCAATTTGGCAGGATTCCCTACAACATAAATTAAACTAAGCTAATAGTAGATAGCACATGTAAGGATTAGTTTAATCTCAATGATGGTCTAAATCCTTTAACATCTGTTGTAATCTGGCATGATTACGACCATAAAGAAAAGGTTCATTGACTCTGAGAGCAAATTACAGATAGGATGATTTTAACTTACTCTCTTTCAGTAGTCTCCAAAGCACATAAATTTTCAATAACTGCTGTATAGTAAGTGATATCATAGCTTTCAACAAAGTGTTTCCTTTGCAGCTTTTGTCACCTGTCCACTTTTATAACATCACTATGTCCAAGTGGTCATTTTGAGAACGGTGGCCTTGCTTTTTACAGGTATTAATGGCACCAGTGTGTTTATGACTTTCCCGTCAAAGGAGGGAAACTGTCCATGAGCAATTGAGCTGAACTAGTTTCTGGAAGCGCACTGCTGATTCAGTTTTCTCTCGCCTTGTCTACAGCAGTCATTCTCCAAATGCAGTCCCCAACCTCCAGGGTCAGTATTATCCAAGAGCTTGTGCAAAGTAAAATCCTCAGGTTCCACCTCAGAAGCTCTGGGGTGAGGCCTAGAAATGTGCTGTGTGCATCCCTGCAGGTGACTATGATGCCAGTGAAGGCTTGAGAATCTTTGCACTAACGTGAAAAGGTGGGCTATGTGCTAAAGACAAGTTTCTGTTCCTTACTTCGGAGCAGTAGATTTTGAAGAGTCTTTATCACCAAATACCATAGAGAACATACAGGTGTTCTTCACACACAGTACAATTTTTAAAATTTTAGTTAATAAAGGTTTTAGACTAAGGCATACTTTCAATTCGTATTCACATAATCATGTGTATTTAACTAAAGGTTTGAGTAAAGAAAAGGAAAGGTGACTCATAAAGCAGCAAGGTGAAAATGGATAGTGTCTTACTCATCATAACTTCATTAGATTTTACCCTACGACCAAATCAAAGAAAATTGGGGTGATTCTACCATTGCCCTCAGTAATTCTGGGTTTGGAACTTTTGACCTCTACATAATCAGAGCCACAGTCATGTGTGTGATGGAGTGAACGGATAGTGATAGATGTTTTACCACAAAGGTAGCTGAATGAGCAGATCCTGAAGAACACATGGAAGCAGCAGGTGGGTTTTGTCAACATCCACCCACTGCAGACTGTGTGACAAGAGAGGCTGAAAAGAAAACCCGAAGAAACAGAAGGAATGGTGGTTGTTGTTGTTTTGGTGCTGGAAATTGAACTCAGGGCCTCACGCATGCTAAAGGAATAGATTTATTAGAAAGATGTGGACATTAATTTTTACACACATTATTGATATCAAGAGAAAAGATTTGAGCAAAATATTTTTCTTACTCTACCTACTAGGGAAAAAACAGGAGTCAAGTTTATAGTATAATTTTCATTAAATAATTGTTTTTTAAATTTTTTCTTCATTTCATTAAGACCATGTCTTTCCATTTCCTGTTTATTATTATGTATGTCATAAGGGCATGGAGTGGAATCTACCTGTTTGTTTTAGTGTTTTAGTAAAGCCCATATTTGAGATGCAAAATTACGTGATTATTGCTTTACAGCAGCCTTCCCCCCTCTATAATGTTAATTTTGGGGGAATTTTTTAAATTTAAGGAGAAAAATACTTTCACAGAGCAATAGAAAACTTGCATGAATAATTCATATTTCAAAGATGTCACTGTTATCTGAAAAAAATACAATCTTTTTTAAAATACTTAAAGATGATAGATTTACATTTGAGAAGTGCTCAGGTATATTAAAAAGGAGATTATGATTTATCAAAAAATAATAAATTCAGTTGCATGAGTTAATAAAGTAATTTGGTTAAAATAAGTAAGAGAAGCATTTGTATTAAGCTTATCTTCTAAGCAGCTCACTACACCCATGAAGTCAACTTCAGGAAACCATTCTAATTTAAATGCATGGAGAAAATGTGAACTTCCCACCTGGGACTGTGCGTTAATGTTGGCTCCTTCCTTAACAAGGACTTTGACGACTTCTGCTTGTCCAGCCAAGGATGCAATGTGAAGGGCAGTATTTCCCTTCTGCTTTGGAGAAACAAAACAGAAAGTGTTAAGAGATTTTCAAATTTTGCAGAAATCAACTGATTCAATTATATCACTTTATGAAGGTAGCAGTCAACCACATGAGAGTTTTTTTTTAAACTATCGACAACATGGTCACCTCGTATAATGTCTTTCTTTGCATTATCTTTGAGTATCTTTCATAATTCTGGTCTACTGTTAAAAACATAGGAAGACAGTTTTGAATCAAAAAAATCTGGGATATGTATGCATGAATGTGTATAAGTGACAATATCTCATGGAATTCATAGGAACCAGAAGGCCTCCTGCAAGGGAATATTAACTGTACAAAAATTTACTGGAACATCAAGTTTAATTCACCTTTCAAATAAACCTAGGAATTTTCAATGACAGAGAAGCTGTCTTTGCTCAGAGTTGTCTTCCATCTACAAAGCCATGTAGTTGTTGCTCAACATATTTTGGGAATGAAGAAATAAATTTTATATTAGTAATAACCTTACCAATGATTTTTACCATTTGCATCATCAAATTTACCATTCACAACCAACTACCAATGAAAAATGACTTAAACCTTTTGTGAAAATAAAATGTAGGCCAACATTAAAAACTATTCATGATGTGATTAAAATAAACAACAAAAAATGAAAAATAAACAGAAATATGTAAATTCTAAGATATAAGGTTCATCTTATAGTTCTAGAGGTTAAAGGAAAAGAACAAGAACAATAATAAACATTTAAGTGATGAAAAAGTGATTGACTTAATGAATATATTAATGCTAATGTTGGCAACTCAGAGGAGACAAAGAATTTGATCTACATACCAATCATTATTTTATACACACCCATTCAACATTTATTTGATGTGCTCAAGAGAAACATTAATTAAAACATTTCTTCTCTCTTTATGTTCTAAGTAAAGGACTTATAGCATAAAGTAAACTGACATATTAACTTATTTGGAATTACCAGACAGTAGTTTAACAGATTTTGTCTTTAAATTTCCCTGAGAGTTTCTCTTTACTATATTATAAGCAGGACCAATTATATATTTTTGGTAATTAGGCATCAAGATGCTAGAAATCCAGGTTAATAGGCCATATTTCTAATGTATTCACAAACTCTTTTTGTCCACCCTCGATGAGACTAATTCCCCAGCCACAGGCTTGAGTATCTAACTTCCTTCTGCTTCCCCTACACATCCTGCCACTCCAGCCCTGATCAAAAGATGTGCTACTGATTGGTGATTTTTCTAAAAAGTCTGTTGTTTATTAAATGAATCTCAAATACATTAAAATACATTACATCGAAAGCAACATCAACAAGGGAGTGATACCTTATAGTTACAGCAAGCGTGTTTTATCTTCCCTTACGAATGAGCCTAAGTTCCTTACAAACACACATAACAGTGTTAACATTTAATCATACCACAATAATTCAGTCAATTACCAAAAAGCTCTTTTCCATAACAGTATAAAATATTCCAAACTCTCATACCAAGTAGAATGAATACATTAAAAGATTTATCAATTTAACCAAAGCGTGAAAATTACTTATTAATTTTCATTGAAAAGTTACCATATCGATTTGTTGATTAAAAATGAATTGACCTCAGGAAATTAGCTGCTAGAGAATACGTTAATCTACTCCTCTTTGTGAATTAGAAAAAGGAAGACAATGTTTCAAAAACTAGGTTTACACATTTCTTCCGTCTCATGTCTGATGAGTTCTTAAAATAATCTAAACTCCACAAGTTTAGAGGAGGAGTTCCAGTTTTAGCCCTGTGTTAAAAATTTTGTTGTCCAGCAAGGCGCTAGAATACATGACTGAAAAAAAGATGCTTTCAATCAATTCCACTTCTCTATGGACAATCACCTGGGGCAGGAGAACATTACCTTGGTGGCAGAGTCCACAGCGGAGCCTCTTCCCAGCAGCTCCTGCACCAGGCCCACGTGGCCTTCCTTGGCAGCCAGATGGAGTGCATTGAGTCCATTCTGAGAGAAGAACAGCAAGGTCTCAGAAGCTCGGTAATGGACAGGGAGAGAGGGGACTGAGCAGAGGGGACTGATGAGGGGACACACACTCCCATCTCCCTTTCGTTCTTTTTCTTTCTGCATTGGCTCCGAGCTATCCAGTTCACACTCATTTATGGTGTTTTTGATTCAGAGAGGCAAAAGGTAAGTATTTATTAGAAACATTAATTTGACAACTTCATTTCAACAAATTCTTTTTGTTTAAAAAATATGTAAATACTTTTCTAATGAGAAGATATAGAGGACAGTTCTGTTTCTTTCACTGTGTTGGCTAAAATTAAAATTCTGTTCAGTTTCTGAAATGTACAGAGGTTTAAATAAATTGTACTTTTAACAGATGGAAAAGAAATATCTTTCTAAAGTGATTCAAACAGGACAAATTTTAAGGTAATATACCCTTCAATGACAACACCATAATTAAAATTACATTTAGTGCTATGTCCCTGAGTGATCTTTTTAAACAAAAGTTTCAAATATGTAATCTCACACAGTACTATAATTCTCTAAAAAACTAGTCCCCACAGTACTGGAAAACCTCATTTAGCACACATTCCCTAAAATGATCTACAAATTCAATGTACATCCTATCAAAATACAAGATTTTCTCCAGAGAAATACAAAAAAATCCCTAAAATTTATATGAAACCACAAAAGATCCAAAATAGCCAAAGCAATCTTTAAAAAAACAAAGCTGAAGACATCACACTACCTGACTTCAAATAGATTACAAAGTTATAGTAACCAAAAGAGCTTAAAAACAGACACAAAGACACATGGAGCACACTAAGGAGCCCAGAAATACTGACACATACAGCTAACTGACTGTCAACAAAAGTGACAAGAATACACATCTAGGAAAGGGCAACCTTTTCAATAAGCAGCACCAAGAGAACTAGATAGGGACACACAGAAAAATGAAACTAGACTCCTATCTTTCACTGCTTACAAAAGTCAACTAAAATAAAGACAAAAAGTATAAAAATAAAACTATTAGTAGAAAAGCTTCATGACATTGGTCTGGGCACAGATATGTTAGATAAGTCCTCAAAAACATAGGCACCAAAAGCAAAAGTAGACAGCTGTGATTATACCATATTAAAAAGCTTCTGCAGAGCAAAGGAAACAATCAACAGAGTGAAATGACAACCTGCAGAATGGGAGAAAACATTCCCAAACCATACATCTGACAGAAAGTTAATATCCAAAATATATAAAGAACTAAATAGAGAAAAAACACAAAACAGTGCATAGACATTTCTCAAAAAAAAAAAAAGCACACAAGTGAATAGCAGATATATGGAAAATGTTCAATATCATTAATTATCAGGGAAATGGAAATCAAAATCACAATAA
>RJWT010029756.1:0-14893 GCA_004365215.1 Cuniculus paca | reverse complement strand
GGTCCAGGGGACCCACTTCCTTCCTTCTTGTCCTCTCCATAATGTTTTATTCCAGCATCTGAACTGTTTCTCTCAGAGAGACTGTTTACTCTGCTGCTTACTGTTCCATCATCTTTGATGTTCCCCAATCCTCATACTTTCTAAAACCAATTTAAAAGCAGACTTTTAAAAAAACTGAATAAGGTGATAATTAGGTCACTTATGTGATGATAACAGAACTAAACACTTCATCCAAAACATCTCATTCTCATTCTCCCATCAACTATCCTGGGAGAAAGATGCTACTAAACTCCACATTTTAGAGATCATACAACTGAGGGGTAGAAAATAAAGTTAATTATTTCATGTCACACAACTAGACGTGGCAAAGCTCTAAGAATCAAGCTCGTCACTTTCAGGAGAAACACTATGCCTTCTTTCTTTGCCCAAAACCAAGCCTTCATGTGCAGGACAGGCTAGAAAAACTGAAAATCAGGTAACTCAAAGAAGCCTCATTTTCTGTTTTTTGTTTTGTTTTATACATAAGATGTAGGCTTCTTCCCCCATTCCCTCACAAAGAATCTACAGCATTGCTCAGAAAGTAAAGACAGGAATGGCTAAGATTAACAAAAGTCAGAGAAATTAATTTTGAAAGACAATGTGGCATTATTTTAATTAAGCATTTTCCTTGGAGTTTATGAGCACAATCATGGTCTAGGAATAATCTTAGATAATTAAAACTGCCTTGCTTCTTTTTCTTTCATGTACCAGTTATATAAGCTATTATTTGATGAAAGAATGGCATGAAGAAAAGAGCCAGCTGTGTGTCTGTCAGCAGCCTGACAGCTGGAATCACAGAGGCCCCACTTCAGCCAGAGTGTCTGGTGTGTGATTGAGAAAGGGTCCTTGCTTCTTTGATGTGAGTCCAAAAGCAGAGTAGTGCCACTGGAGAGAGAGGTGGGAATCCGGCTGGCTCCGAATAGCAACAAAATCAGATGAATAACTGAAGACCTTGCAGAGGACATGGTACAAAGAGGCCGTCCTCACAGCACGGCAGTGTACGCCATGGAAGCACTGCCTCTTGAAAGAGAGACAAGCTCATTTAGCTGATGCACACGGTTCTGGCAACCAACCAGGGGAGAAAGAATGTTAGTCGTTAAGCTGAAGTGTGAAACAGATATCCACTCTTTTCTCTAAATCACACTCAGGAAAGACACGGTGATCCTTGCAACTCAGAAAGAAAATAAAGGGAAGCACACGAAAAGTAGGATGCTTGTTCCAAGGTCACGTAGCAGTGTCAGGAAGACAACAGGAATTCAGGTGTCTGTGGGCCTCAGAATACTGGACTGTGGGAAAGATAACAAGGCAAATTCGTCACCTGTTTCATTCCTGTGAGTTAAAAACAGAAAATTCCAAATTGCACATTGACTCCACTCTAGTAGTACAAACATCAACTCTATCTTTAATGTTTAAATGGAAACTTAAATAAATATTAAATGTAAATATTTATTTATTTATTGCCAGGGATCTAGCTCAACAGCCTAAGCACCTGCCTGGCAAGTGCAAGGTTGTGAGTTCAATCCCTGGTGCCGGGAAAAAAAAAAAAAGGAATATTCATTTATTTATTTTAAAGAGAACAGAACAAAACAAAACAAAAAACAAAACAGAATAGAGTCAAACACAACATCGCATTTCATAACAGAACACTGCAAGCAATACAGGTCTTCAAAACATAACAAGAGGAGATTAACAATGGCTACCCTAGTGTCTCTTGCCTTCTTCGAAATGATTGTTCATATAAATGTAAATATTTAAATTCTCTATCTTGGTTTGCATGTGCATGATTTACTTAAAGGTATATAATATAACAATTATCTAATGATATGATAATGCCTTATTTATTTTGTGTTCAGCTCCTTCAGTGGCCATCTGCCTATCATGTGAGTATATTTAATAAGTGATATTAGTAAGCAATTTAATATATATCATTAGTACATGCCACATACTCTAACGGATACCAATTTGCCCTCAGAAATTAAATTTCTTGAAATCTAAATTCTTTGAAAATTTTATGATACAAAAATCTACAAATCATGATCCCTAAAGAGCCCCAAATGGCCAGCCATTGTCCCCAAAGATCAATGATGAGTGACTCTGACATGAAACAGAATTTACAGTCACAGCTACCAACCAAAGAATGAAGAATCTGAAATGGTCCTTAGAGGATGCCCGGTGAGCTTCAAGTTTAGAGTTCCCATGGCTGGTAGCCATCAGGCTTTCAATGGGAAGTTGACAATGGCCTCAACTCACAAAACACAGGAGAATTTCAACATTTTTACAATTCTCAAAGAACTGCTTCAGTTCCAAAGGAAAACACATGTCCTGTCTTTGGCCTGTTTTCAGTGCACTGGCTGTATCTGTGTTTCTTGGTAGTGCTCAGAAATTTAATAAAATGATTCCGGATAATTCTACAATACACATCAAAAGGCTCTGTGCTATTTCTTCTGTGGACTGAGTTTACTCCCAAACAGCATAAGGTTTTATTAAATTTGGCTGAAAGATCTTAGAAACAGGAAGGTATAAGATAGTCTCTAGGGTTAGGGACAGGGAGAAGTGGGGAGCTATTGGTTTTATTAAGTTAACTAAGTTTATTGGTACAATTTAGGTACATACAATGATCACATTCATCATAGGGAATTTGTACCTGTACGTGATATAGCTTGATTTGCCCTTTTTTCCCTCCCACTCTCCTCCCCTCCCTTCAGCCTCTCTTTCCCTCCTTATTTACAAAGTTTTGTTTCCATTTTATCCTTCTTTTCTCATTTTTTCTCATCCCTTCCTTCCTTTTCCCCTCTCCCCTCCCTAGCTCCTCTTCCCTTTTGAACAAGTTCTTATTTCACCATAACTATTGTACAATTTGGTTCTTATTTACACTTTCAGTTTCTCATACCAGACAAACAATGTGATATGTACACATGTGTGTCTGATTTAATTTACATCAGAGTATGGTCTCAAGGTGCATCCATTTACCTAGAAATGTTTCAAGTTTATCCTTCTTTATGGCTCCTCTATAGGAAAAAAACCCACAGTTGATGACCATTTGTGTTATTTCCAAGATTTAGCTATTACAAATTGTGTTGCTATAGACATGGGTGTGCATATATCACTGTAAAGTAAATAATATAAACCATAAATTCATATAATCACATACATCTAACTAACCATACTCCATGAGACAACAAAAGTAAGAAAATAAGCAATAACAGCATTGTAAACCCTCACCCACACCCCTGCCATATGGTGGAATTTCCACTCAACTCTTTTAGTATTTCATGATCCTATGATATCTGGTTAAGTGACATATGGACATGCTAAGTATTTTAGTGCCAATCTGGACGATAGAAAAAGAAACCACAAAGCAAAAAGTTAATTTTTTTAATATACAAAATAAGACAGATATCATTAAAAAGTAGTAAATCAACACAAACTCAAAGCACACAAAAATGCCAAAGAAAATATAATTGGTGCCTATTAAAATTCAGAACTGAGTTTGAAAGTAAGAAAAAGTTTAGGAGCAAAAGGGAAGGAGATCTTGGAAATCAGAGTACTGCAGCTCCAGCTGACATGTACATATTTGCCAGTCTTGGTAATCAAACATTCTGCCTTCTGACTGTCACACAGGAGCCAGGAGAGGAGGTGGAAGTTGGCCTGAGACTCCTGTAAAAACCCCAAGTGTGTGAGACCCTCACACTCAGTGAAAGAATAGAATTGAGAAAAATAATTTTTAAAGATCTACCTGTTGGAAAATAGAGATAACCAGGAAATTTGTCTTAGTCTGAGATCCAGAGAGGAAATATTTTACCCTGAGTGCTAATAACCCTGTGCCTGCCTTCACATAGGCTTAGAATTTCAAAATTGGCACCAATAAAGTGGTTTAGGTAAAAGGGTGGGGCAATACAATGAAGTACTCACAGACTGGAAACTCGTCAGAGGGCCAGTTAGAAGTAAATCCAAGTCAGCTTCAGAGAGAAATGTCATCAGCCCAAGCACAAAAAATTCCCCCAAAAGGCAGCAGATATAATAATAATAATAATAATAATAATAATAATAATAATAATAATAGATTCTAAATAGAACATGGGTCAAAAATTCAAAAAACACAAAAACCTAACTCCCTCCCATGAGCCGGCAGAAGCCAAATGGGCCAGGAGGAGAACCAAGAAGACAAACCCCTCCCATGAGCCAGTCAGCACACGAGATAGGAGACAAGAATTGCACCAGCACCCTGATGCCTGACTCCCATAAGCAACCAGCTGATTTGGAGGAACACAGGCTGAGACATCAACTACTAAAGTAAAAAAACAACTTAATGTTTGTATTGTTTGATTGACTTTGCAAGCCTAAAGTCAGTAGTCTGAGCACCTATTTAGAGGATAACAATATGTAATGTAGCAACTATGGTGAACTGCCTTCTATCTTGTTTTCGAAATCCAATATTGTTCTCAGTTTTGTTTTGTTCTGTTTCATTGTTTTGTTTCATTCCTTTAAATTAAAAAAATGCAAAAATTCAAAAATACCAAACTACTTGATCTATGATAAGTGAGAATCACTAGAAGCAACTGCAGGCTGGAAGTGATTTATGTTGCTGCCTCTGTCCCTGGCAGAAGCATCCCCAGGATGTGGGGCTGCCGTTGTGCTGTGGAGATGATCAGGCTGCAGAAGCCTAGACCCAAGCTTAAAAGATCAAAATACTTCCAAAGAACAGAACCGAGTCTCAGAACAAAGCTCAAGACAGTTATGGGTATATATAAATATACAGGGCTCAATCAGGTAATACTTACAATGTCTTGCATCAAGCTTAAAAATCTGATTATAGGGAAGGAGAAAAATATGATTCACAAAAGAAAGAGACAAATCACTCCATTAAAACCAACTCAGAAAGGAAACAAATTGTAGAATTATAAGCACATTAAAAGTTATAACTATATGCACATGTTCAAAAAGATAGAGGAAAGAATAAGTGTATTAAATACCTGCAAAAATTTAAGACACAAATCAAACTTTAGGGAGTAAAATCAATGTCTTATATTTTAAAATGCAATGAATGAGATTAACAGGTGATTTAACCTTGCAAAATACTGTATTATGAAATTAAAAGATACAGAAATTGAAGCTATCCAAAATAAAATATGAAAATGTAAAGACACTTCTTGTTCATGCATAGGAAGAATAAACATTGTGAAAATGGACATTGTCCCAAAATTGTTACACATATTTAATGCAATTCCAATCAAAATACCATTAGCATACCTCACAGATCTAGAGAAATCATTTCTAAAATTCATCTGAACCAGAAGAGACCTAGAATAGCAAAGGTAATTCTGGGCAACAAAGGCAAGGCAGGAGGCATTACAATCCCTGACCTGAAGTTATACTACAAAGCTACTGTGATAAAATCAGCATGGTATTGGAATCAAAACAGACTTGAAGATCAATGGAATAGATTAGAAGATACAACCACAATGACAAACATACTCAGCCACCTCATCTTTGACAAAGGGGCCAAGCATGTTCACTGGAAGAAAGATAACCTCTCTAATAAGTGGTGCTGGAAAAACTGGCTTTCCATATGCCAAAAACTAAAACTAGACCCAAGCCTATCACCATGCACTAAACTAAAGTAAAAATAGATCAAAGATCTAAATATTAAAACAGAAACACTAAATCTGCTGGAAGACAAAGTAGGTAGAAATCTTGAAGACATAGGGGTAGGCAGAGAATTCATGAACAAAAATCAAACTGCACAGGAAATAATTCTCAAAATCAACAACTGGGGTCTCATCTTATTAAAAAGTTTTTGCATGTCAAAAGAAATCACCAAAAGAGAGAAAAGAAAATCCATGAATTGGGAAAATATCTTAGCCAACTGTCCCTCAGACAAAGGACTTCATCTAGAACATACAAAGAGTTAAAAAAAAATAGGCCCCCAAAATTCAAAGACTCAATCCAAAAATGGGCATCTGAGATGAATACACACTTCTCAGATGAAGAAATATAAATGGAAAATAAATATATGAAAAAATGTTCAGCATCATTAGTCATTAGAGAAATGCAAATTAAAACAACTCTGAGATTCCATCTCACTCCAGAAAGAATGGCCAAGATCAAGAAAACCACCAACAATAAATGCTGGAGAGGCTGTGGAGGAAAAGGAACCCTTCTCCACTGTTGGTGGAAGTGTAGACTGGTACAGCCACTGTAGAAATCAGTGTGGAGGTTCCTCAAAAAGCTAGGATTGGAGGTTCCATTTGACCCAGCTATCCTGCTTCTGGGCATATTCCCAGAAGAATTGAAAACATCATAGCATAGTGATATATGTGCACCCATGTTTAGAGCAGCACAATTTGTAATAGCCAAGTCTTGGAAACAACAAATGCCCATCAACTGAGGAATGGATAAAAAAGATGTGGTATTTTTATGTAATGGAGTACTACTCAGCTCTAAAGAAGGATTACACTGAGGCTTTTATAGGTAAATGGACACAACTTAAGACCATACTCATAAGTGAAATAAATCAAAGTCACATGTAAATACCATATTGTCTCCCTCGTGTAAGAAACTGAAAGAACAAATAAGATCCAAAATCTTAAATATTGTATAAGGGTAAAAAACTGCTCAAGGGGGAAAAGTAACTGGCATAGAGGAAAGGAGGAAAGAAGGAAGGGAAAAGGATAAAAACATAAATATATATATAAAATAGCTAAGATCTACTACTAATTCTATTAGTTCTTAGAAAAAAAACAGTTGATACTCATGTGATTAGATCAGTTTTGCATGTCTCTATCTGGTAATCTGAGCAACCCTTTTGAAGATAATATGCAATATAACCATTGTTAAATTCCTATCATCTTGTTTTGAAAGCCTATATTGCTATTGTTTTGGGTTTGTTGTTGTTGTTCTTTCTCTTTTGCTTTTTTTCTTTTCTATGTCTATTTTTTCTCTTTTAAGTAAAAAAAAAAATCATTACAAAAACTGAAAATGAAGAAAGTGTCAATGAGCCTTGAAAGAATTTTAAACAGAAATATATATATGTATATGTATCTACCCATCTATATATCCATCTATAGGGAGTTCTCAAAGGAGAAGGTAATATAGAAAAAAAAATTGAAAATTGTCAACTGAATTCTTTCCAGATTTGATAGAAATTATAAATGCTCAGAGTCTAGCTGCTCAAAGAATTGAACATGAATTAAAACAGCAGAACAGGGTCTGGGGTTTAGCTCGGTTGGGAAAGCACCTGCCCGTCAAGTGCAAGGTCATGAGTTTGATCCCTGGTGCTGAGAAAAAAAAAAATGGCAAAACAAATCACCATGATATTACTTTAAACCAATGATGAAGCAAAAACTTAAAAACATTCAGGAAATAAAACAAAATACATGTAGAGAAACAAAGGTAAAGATGATAGTAGACATCAGAAGTACTGCAACTTAGAAAATACAGCAATATTTTGAACACATAGAATAAAAACCTATCAGCTTATAATTCTTAACCCAGTAAAAATATACTTCAAAAACAATGGCAAAGTAATGATTTTTTAGGTGTACATAAGCTAAAAGGATCCATTAGCTGCACATTTATACAACAAGAATTGTTAAAAGGAATCCATAAAATAAATGGGAAATGATTTTTAGGTGAACTCTAGATATATACAAAGAAATACAAAATACCAGAAATGATAACAGCCCTGGTAAATAGAAAGACTTTTTAAAAATATTGTTCAAATTTCTTTTAAAAATAATGAACTAGTTTTAGAAAAGTAAAACCATTGTTGGGGGAATATTACATGCATAGATGTGAAATGAATAACAATAATAGCATAAAAGCTGGGAAGAGACAAATGGAAACATACTCTTCAGAGGTTCTTAGGCTATATATAAAGTAAATGATAGAATCTAAAGATACAGTGTAATACGTTAAAAGAGAAATACCATGAAGCCTAAAACAACCACTGAAATAACAAAATAAAGATAAAATTACTTACCCAATAAAAGATAAAATACAGGCAGAAAGTAATATTAAAATAATCCCAGAGAAGGCACAAAAAGAAGAAAAAAGAAATAAATGCATTGATCAATTAGAAAACAATCATTGAAATGACAGAATTAAAATTAAATACATCAATGATCATATTAAATGTAAATATCTAATATGCAAAGATATCTAAAAGATATTTAAAAGGCAAGATTGTGAGATTGGATATTTGGAGGGGGGGTACCAGGGATAGAACTCATAACTTCACACTTACCAGGCAAGCACTTGAGCTGCTGAGCTAAATTCCCAGCTGGAAATTGGATTTTTAAAAGCAATTTAATTATATGGTGCCTGCAAGAAACCATAAATATAAATACACAAGTGAATTAAAAATAAAAGGAGGGAAAAATTACATGCTAACACACATCAAGGAGAGTTGCAATAGCTACATCAATATCAAAGTATGATTTTGGAATTTAGGATATTATGAAATATAAAAAGGATCATTTCATAAAAATAAGGTGATTAATTTGTGAAGATGCTATGACAATGCCATACATTTATGACATGGTAATAGAGGATCAAAAACCAATAGAAGCACAAGGAAAAATAGATAAATTCACAGTTATAATTTAAGATTTCAGCATTTCTAATTGATAAAATCAACCGTTGGAAAATCAGAAAGGATACAGAAAATGTGAATTATCTTCTAAGTCAACTTGATTTAATCATCCTGTATTGAACACTCATTCCAATAATAGTACAACACACTTTTTTTCAAATGTACATCATTCACTGAAAGTGATTATATATTTCTCAATAAATTTAAAAGGATTATAATCATATAAAATATGATCTCTGACCACAGTGCAATCATACTAGCAATGAATACAGAAGATAACTAGAAGGTTTTCAAATATATGAAAAACTAAAAAATACACTTGTAAGTAATCATTGATTCAAAGAAGGAATCAAAAGGAAATTAGATTAACACTGAAAACACAGAACCTATAGTGAAAAGGAATATGTGAAATTACTGTTATTCACAAGTATGTTTGTCTATGAAAAAAAGTATATCCTTGTAATGATAGAAGACATGATTATCTGTGATGATTATCTATAGAACATAACGTCTATGGAGAAAATCCAGCAGAATTTACAAAACAATCTAATAGAACTGGTAGGTGAGTTTGGGATGGTATAAAGTCAGAAGTTTGATTTACAAAAATAAATTTTATTCTAATACTAGAAATAAACAGAAATTGAAAGTTTAAAAAATGCTATTTTAAATTAGATCAAAAAACATGAAAGTCTCAGGAAATAAGACTTAAATAAGACCTATACATTTAAAACTACTAAGCGCTGCTAAGGAAAATTGAAATAAATTTTAAAAAATGAAAAAATAATATGAAATAAAAAATATATGAAATAAATAATAAAATATATGAAAAAATAATATGAAATAAAAAATATATGAAATAAATAATAAAATATAATGTGTTCATGGTTCAAGACTCAATAATGTTAAGTCAGATTTTCTCCAGTTACTTACGAAGTCAACACAATCCCAATCAAAATCTAGCATGCATATTTTGTTGAAACTAGCAAGTTGATTTCATAATTCACACAGAAATCCAAAGGCAGGGGAGTTCTGGGAAGATGGTGAACTGGTGAGCAGCAGAGAAACAGCCTCTCTGAGATTTGGTATCCAGACACTGAATATAGCACTGTGAGGAGAAGGAAGAAAGTGAGTCCCTGCTACTCAATGAGGATCTGGAAGGAGAATTGAAACTCACAGAGAAAGCAAAGAAAGAGAACTCAATGAAAAAGAAGGAGGTGGCAAGGCACTTTATCCCCAAACCTGGACTCACAGTGTGGGAGAGGCAGCTTAAACCTGCATGTGCACGGGACTACTGGTGACTCCAGAGGCCTCCACGGAAAAACACACCAGTGGAATGGAGCAGTGGATGCAGTGGACTGCAGTTCCTGGTGATCCCAAGTATTGAGCATTATAATCCAAGTATTGTAATCCCTTTTCCAGTCTTCCTCGGAATCCAAAAAGCTATATTTGTAATCCCATTGAAATGTTATTGGAATCTCAGCAAGTTAATTCCAATCTACCACCTCCAATGCAACCCATGGCAAGAGTAAAGACACCAAGACATATTCAAAGTTAAGAGCAGTCAAGGGGTCCTAAACCCAATCCCAGTGAGGATATGCAAAGGCCCTGATCTAAGGCCTCTCCCAGAGTATATTATCTTGTGAAAAAGGGGGTGGCTCAAGGATGAGTGACAGTGAGGACACCAGGAACTATGTGAGTAACTTGAGCTGGCTAGCCAGGTAGGGAAAAAAATCATCTTTGCAAAATGCAGGGAGAATGACATGCAGAAGGATCAATCTGCATAGTCCAATTAAGGTAGGAATTGAATTGCTTTTGGAGGCTGTTGCTTCAGTTTCTGATATGTAAACTTTTGTGCCCTGGGGACTCATAGCCTCTTTATTTCATTTTGAGGCTTTCACTCAGCTGACAGTCCTGGAGCTAACTGGCTCTGCTATCCCACTGAGCTCATATCTTTTACAGAGAGCACTATTCAAGGAAACAGGAGACTGTCAGAATGGCCCCAAAGGTAACATATCAGTTCTTCAGCTGGCCTTACTTGCATTGCTTCCAACCAGTTGAAGAGAGAAAGATATACCATAGCCAGCTCTGTACATATCAGTATATGGAAATAAGACCCGATTTAACCAATGTTGCAGCAATTATTCTACATTCAAGGAGAGGTGTCCATGTAGTCTTCTACACTTTCTCCCTAAACCCAGACTCACTGTGAAGGAGGGGTAGCTTAAACCTGCATATGCATGGGACTACTCGTGACTCCAGAGGCCACCAAGGAAAAACGCACCAGTTAGGGCTGGGGATCTAGCTCAGCGGTCTAAGCGCCTGCCCGGAAAAACGCACCAGTGGAATGTAGTGGTAGATGCAGTGGATTGCAGTAGTTGGTGAGATATTTAGGTTCAGATGCCCTCAGGAGAGGGCAATTGGCCAGGAGCCATCTTGGAGAAGGGTCAACTGAGCTCAGAACTCAGTGCAACCACTGGCTCCACCTAGTGACTCCCAGTGTTGGGATCAGGGAGACAAAGTCAAGCCAGCAGGAGGCACATAGACTACTACAGGCTGAATGGATCTGGTTCCAGCCTCATGGCCAGAAACCAGCCTAAACTTCACTGGAACTAAAAAGTACAGGCTCACTGGGATTATCCACTACTCCACTGTAAAGCTACAGCTGATCTGCTTAGACAAATCAACTTGGCTCAGTATTCTGTCTACCAGTGACCACAAGAGACACTTTTTGAAGGGACTTTTTTTTCTTATTTTCTTTCTCTGTTTTCCTGTTTTGTTTTGTTTCTTGAGGTTTTGTTCATGTTTTTGAGTGTGAAAATGGTTTCTAGTTTTTTGTTGTTGTTCTTTTGTTCTGCTCTGTTCTTGTTTTTATTTCTTCTTGCTCTCCTTTGCTCCTGTCTTCTTTGCTAGTTTTGCAAAGTTTGCATGATCTTCCTTTGTCCTCCAGCCTTGCTTCTAATCACTGCATCTCCTACTTCTCTATTTTTTCCCCTAACTGCTTTTAAATTTTTTCCTCTGAGGGTGAAATTGACATATTGAGAGCTTATTTACTACAATTTTCTGACTCATCTTAGATTTTTGTAATATAACCACAAATCCAGTTCACATGCTTAAAGGTGACAAATTAATAGTTAGCTCAGTTTGTCATTTGTAAGCTGTTTGATGCTATTGTTATTGCTGATTGTACCACTTTAGCCAAAGTGACAATTGTTCTAACCAGTCGTTCTTCCTAGTATACCAAGACTGAGATTGCCTAAGGTTCATAAAGAATACTACAGGCCAGTGCCAAAGAACCAGGGACTGGGCCAAGTAGGTAGCTACTTCTCATCCTCAATAAATTGAAGAGACTCAAAACCCAAAAACTGGTTACACCTAGAAGACGTCTCTGAGAAGTAGTCATTGCCTAAGGGTTCTAAATACTAAATAAAGTTGCTAACCATAGGCAATTTGCCAGCATCAACCCAGGAATTAAACTAAAAGGGAGACAGAGAGAGACAGAGAGAGAGAGAGACAGAGAGAGAGAGAGAGAGAGAACTTAAACAAGATGCAACCCCAGACTTCCAACCTGCTAAAGGCAAACACAAGGGACAATGAGGTGGAACAAGTCAAAAGCCACCCACCTGGACTTTCTGAAGTGGTAACAGCAGAAGTAACAAAGCAAACAAATGAGTCTGTAGAAAAAAATCTAATCAGAAACAATTTCTCAGATACCTACAGAGTTACTCTAGAGCAGACACAGGTACAAAATTAGTGGAACTCAGGAAAATGATGGAACTCATGATTGCCCCAACATAGGAAAGAAATGGAGTCCATGAAACAGATTCAGGCAGATATCCAGAAGGTTAAAAATTCCACTGAAAGTATATGCAGCACAATAAACCAATATGGGGACAGAATCTCAAATATAGAAGACAGGTTTACTGTGAGTGATCATGAAAAGAAAGATTTCGTAAGAATAGCTAGGGATCATGAGACATCTATCCAACAGTAGACAATGCAAAGAAAAATAACATAACATTGATTGGACTCAATGAAAAAGAAGAAAAGAGTGAAAGTCAAAGAAAAAAAAACTTGTTCAAAGAAAAAAAAAAAACCTGTTCACAGAAGTCATGGCAGAAAGCTTCCCAAGCAGGGAAAAAGAATGTGACATACAGATAAGTGAAGCACATAGAACTCAAATTAGCCATGATCAAAAAATCTACACCAAAGCATGTAATACTCAAGATTCCAGAAATTCAGCACAAGAACAGAATGTTTAAAAGCTATTGAAGAAAAGAAACAAATCACCTATAAAGGAAAGCCCATCAGAATCACAACAGATTTCTCAACACAAACCCTTAAGTCAAGGACAGCTTGAAGTGAAGTATTTCAAGCTCTGAAAGAAAACAACTTTCAACTCAGATTGATGTAACCCACAAAAATATGTTTCAAAACTGATGGAGAAATAAGATCATTCCATGACAAAGAACACCAGAGGAAATTAATAAACACCAAACCAGCAATCCAAAATGTTCTGAAGGACATTATAGAAAGAGACAACAAGAGTTACAACCTCATGAACTCTAACAGAGTGAATGTAACAAGGCAAACCAAACAATTCAACAGAGAAGGGGGTGGGGGGCCAACAACAGGAAAATAACATGACCAGGATAAGTCCATACAGATCAGTTATAACCACCAATGTTAATAGTCTCAATTCACCAGTCAAAAGAAACAGACTGGCAGAGTGGATCAAGCAACAAGATCCAACAATATATTGCATAAAAGAAACACATTTAATTCGAAAAGAAATTCAAAGACTGAAAGTCAAAGGATGGAAAACAAAACTCTATGTGATAGGAACCCCCAAAAAAGCAGGCAAAGTGGATTCCAAGCCAACACTGATGAAGAGAGGCAAAGAAGTTCACTACAACCTTGTAAATGGAACAAGCCAAGAGAAAGCAATAACAATCATAATAAATATGCACCAAATACAGTGCACCCAACTATATGAAACAAATAGAAACAGACATAAAAAATCAAATAAGCACTAATACAACTGTAATGGGGAACTTCAATGCCCCACTGCTACAAATAGATCAACTAATCAACAACAAAATATTAGACCTGAACCAAACTTTTGAAAAACTGGACTTTATAGCTGTCCACAGCATTCAATCCCACAACGATGAATACACATTCTTCTTGGGCTATGCATATGACATTCTCCAAATAGACTGTATACTAGCTCATGGAACATGCTTAAGTAAATGTGAAGGAATTGAAATAATCCCATGCATATTATCAGACCATAGTGCAATAAAATAGAAATATTTTGTGGCAAAATAAACCACAAAAACTTCATAAACACATGGAAATTAACACCGTCCTGAACAGTAATGAGTCACAAATGAAATTAAAGGAATTATATACTTTCTACAACTAAATAATAATGCCAGTACAACACACCAGAACTTATGGGACACAATGAAAGCAGTCCTATAAGGGAAATTTATAGTGGTGAACGCTCATATCAAGAAAACAGAGTGAAAGGACTGGGGATTTAGCTCAGTGGTATAAGTGCCTGCCTGGCAAGTGTGAGGTCATGAGTTTGATCCCTGGTACCCACCCCCTCAAAAAAACAAAGACAAGACAAGAAAACAGAGGCAGTTCAAATAAACAACTTAATGGTGAACCTTAAGCTTCTAGAAAAAAAAGAGCAAATCAAACTCAAAGCTCATAAAAGGGAGGAAATTATAAAGATAGAAATAGAATCCTAGATACATATGAATTACCAAATTGAATCAAGAAGATCCAAAAATGGTAAATGAACCAATGTCACTTAATGAAATTGAAGTTGTAATTGAAAACCAACCAACAAAAAAGCCAAGGCCCTGACAGTTGCACTGCTGAGTTCTACAAAAACTTTTGAGAAGACCTAATACTGCTATTCTCAAACTCTTTAATGAAATTGCAAGAAAAACAATACTCCCAAACTCATTCTTAGAAGCAAGTATTACCTTGATACCAAAACTAGGGAAAAATACAACCAAAACAGAGAACTATAGGCCAATCTTCCTAATGCGCATAGATGCAAAGAACCTCAACAAGATACTGGCCACAGAATGCACCAAATCATCAAGATTATATACCACAACCAAGTCCGATTCATCCCAGATGCAGGGATAGTTTAACATATGCAAACCAATGAATGTAATACACTATATTAACATGGGAAAGGACAAAAACCATAGGATCATCTCAATAGATGCAGAAAAAGCA
>RJWT010029755.1:0-14840 GCA_004365215.1 Cuniculus paca | reverse complement strand
TTCTGTATTTTTACAGCCTTTCTATGCATACTGTATAATGTCTAAAGCATTTAAAAATATATGGTAGAATTTCATGTTAAAGTCATCTGAGCTTTGGGGGGTTGTGAAAAATTTAAAAAACAAACAAAACAAAAACAAAATAAAACAAAAAACCCCACACTAACTCATTCATTTTAATGGCTTACAGGGCTATTGAGATTTTTCAAATCCTTCTTTATTTTGTTTGAATAAATTACGTTTCCCTCCAAATTGTGTGTATTTCATACAGTTTTAAAAATACTGGCACGAGTCTGATTTCAGTATGCTCTTTCACCCATTTGTTATGTCCCGCAGGTGTGGGAGAGCCCCTTCCCCATCCCTTGTATTCAGTAACTGGGATTCCTGTGAGTCTTCTCAGAAGACATTATCATTTCTGTTGAAAGTTTGCTTTCTTCAGTAATTTCTAGTAACAAAAAATATTTCTATTTATAACTTTCAATTAGCCTACTGCTCTGCATGAAATTTCGGAAATCGAATTCCTTCCATGCAGACTCTGAGGTGAAGTTTACGACACAAGATGAGAAGCACCAGGGTGAGCAGGGAAGGGAAGGTGACCTGTGGCGGAGGAGACCTGAGGAGGCGCGGCCATTTTGGGAGTCGTGTGAGTTGTCCTGCGTTGGGTTTTGAGCACTGAATGGGGCCTTGAACCTTTCCTTACTTAATTATTAGTCAGGTGTTCGCTAATTTTCTAATTCATGCATCAAATCTGTAAATGCCTCTCTAATATCTACTTTAACTGCATCCTACAGGTTTTGCAATGTAGTAATTTTTTACTATTCAGTACAAACACATTAAAAAATACTTTATCATTATGATTGCATCTTTGACACAAAGATGGAATTTGAAGTATTTTCCTTAACTTCCAATTAAGAATAGTGTTTTGCTAATTTTCTTATTGGTATTAGTTTCATTGCAACATAGTTACAAATATGATCTATATGATTTCTTTGCTAAGATTTATATCCTAATATAGGGTCAATTTTGTGTGTGATGTCCTTTAAACAATATGTCTTTTGTAGTTGTTAATGTTTCTAGTTAAAAGGTTGTTAGAAAAGTTTTTAACCACCAAAACGTATAGTTGTCTGATGGAAATCTATCATAAATCCCTTCCTGTAGTATCCCCCTCTAAAGTACAAATATCCTTTAAGTGTTGAGTCACTAAAGCTGTTATTTGGATGTGAGAATGAGCTAAGTTTTTGAGGGAATGTGATTCCTGGTGAAAGGTGGCAGGAACCTACTGACCTCTGGTGAGAGTTTATATAGATTTCTGGAGAGGACACAGTAAACAAATGCCTGAATGAAAGGGGTCCTCCGAGGATACAGAGAAGAAAGCTTAGAAGAGACAGGAGTGCTTGGAAGGCAATCTCTGCTTGCAGTCCACTCTGCTACCTTCTTTTCTAAAAACTCCATGTTCTGCAACTACATAGGAATTCTGACTTTTACTTGGCAACTGTCTTGTGACAATAAGGTATTCTATTTGGAACACATTCCTTAAGGAATATGGAACAGTTTACGGGGAATGGCAAAAACATTTAAAAAGTCTGAGGTACTCTGTCTGCTCACCTGCTGTTGAAGCAGTAACGAGTGGCATAGATCATTTACATTTTCTTCTTAGTGTGTTTCTGTGCCTTCATTCTGTTTGAATCCCTGCATTCCTCCCCAGCCCCACAAACTCCATGAGGGAAGAGGTCCTTTAGAAAGAAGATAGAAATACTTTTTTCTGACTTTGGTTTTCAATGTCTAGGCCCTGATGGAATCTGAGAGAACTTAAAGGCAACACTTTTCCTATACAGAGAGAATATTTCCCATACTGGAGCGAGAGCTAATGAGAATTTAGAACTTGATGAGACACTTTGCCTTCACAATCATCCTCAGGCAGGAATTTGGGAAGACACAGACTCTACTGACTGGAGGGATTTTACAAAAAGGGAATAGCTGCTACCACGACAGAATCATACTTTCTTAGTTTCTTTCTTGCCAGGACAGCAAGCACTGAACCAGGGCGCCCAAGGTGGGCACGAAGGGTATGTGTGCAGTGACTGCATGGCTACAGTGCAAGTAGTTTAGTGTCCAGTGTGGAACAAATGCCCCGTTGCCAACACTGTGCCTTGCAACTAATTAAATGGTTCCCCATAAATTGCAACCCTACGAGAAGAACAGGAGCCCCTGAGATAGCTCAGTTCAGGCTTCTGTCACACAGAATTACTCAGAGCTCAAAATATAATCACTGTTTATGGAAGGCTCACCGATAAGTAAATTTATTGCATTTTCTAGCACTATTTCACTTAAATCCCCACAACAACCCACAGAGAGGGACATCATAACCAATTTATACACAGGACTCTGAAGCCCAATGAGTTTGCTAAGGCTTGCTAAGATTTGAACTGAGAGGTGCTGGATTTCAAGCTTCTCATTGTTTTGCACCTGTTCCTCCATTATGCTCCTTTTAATACCCCAGTTTGCTCACCACAGTGAGCTGAATCACCGTGCAGAATCACTTCAAGTTTTATGTTTTGAAATCATTAAATATTTATCAAATAGCAACTAAGAATAAAGCATTATGCTATAAGTCCAACATTATGGAATGAGCTCCAAAAAACTAAAAATAAAGAAAACACTATCTGTTAATCCAAGTAGACTTTGTTCTAGCAGAAGATTTGGGGAGAGAGATGTTTGCATACACAGTACAAAGTCCTGAAGGAAGGGAGGACTATGAGCCTGCTCAGGGTTCAAGAATTCTAAATGTACTAGTTGATCTTACAGACACCTATTGCATGTGGGGAGGGGAGAGGTAAGAGAGAGACCTATTTTAAATTTACTCTCATAATGGGAAGATTGATTCTAGAATGTGATGAAAGAATTAAAGTTCAAACACATTGTCTGAAGAAGGTGACCACTTTGTATTCCTTAAATCTGTGGGCTTAAATTCCAGGAATAGAGCTTTAAAATTTGGGAGGAGCCTGTCATTAGGAGAAAGTGAGACTTTCTTGTGAGAGTTCCATCCAGCTATTTATGAAGAACAAGGGAAGAATTTCTGAAAGTTTGATTTAGGGAGACAGCATAAACTCAGAACATTTTTCTCTGCTCGCTAGTCTTTTCTCTTGGTTGCATCATTGTTCTTTATTGACTGTTTTATAAACTCCTATTACTTCAGCTTGGTTAGGGAAAGCAGTCTTTAATCCTGGGAATGCAGATAAGGACTGTTAAACCCTGAGCCTACTTCCTGAGACAGATTATAAGGCTACTGTCCTGGAACATCACACAAATGTGTTTTGCTGTCACTGGTTCACACTGTGTCAGTATAGTCAACATGACCTTAATGATCCCCTTAGATTGGTGTTTTTTAAATTTAAAAATGTACAGCCTGATCATTTCAGGGATGGATTTGAATACTGGCTCCTTGGTGGTGAGTTGCTAGTTTATCAAGCTTTCTTGATCCTTCAGTTACAAATAATTATTTTTTTCTTTGTGGCCCTGCAGTACTTTATTTATCATTTCTTTTTTCTTTTCTTTTATGATTGTTTTAAATAGCCTAAGCTGATCTTCACTATATCTGTTTATTGGTTAGTATATAGAGTACATCAATGTTTTTGTTTTCAGGATTAATTACTCAATGCTAATTCCAGCACTATTTCTTTTGAGACTACCTTTGCACACTTGCTACCTTCTTAGGAGAAGTACCAATTTTAGCACTAGATTGTTCTGATGACAAGATTGGACATAAGATACAGGTTTTCCCAATCATAGTACACTATTATTTTGACTTAATGATTGGCTCTTTGAGGAAATAATGATTCCAAAACGGTCAATCAAAAATCTTCCCTGGCATTTTCTTTAAATATATGATTGTCCCTTGGTTCACAAACATAATTTGTTCTACAGTTTTAAAAAGATGGCCATGTTTGTGTTTGTATGGGAAAGATGACTGTGGTTGTGCTTTTCACCTGATATAGTTTGCAAACAAAAATGAAATTTTGCCACATGCTTGTTTATAAGCTAAATTGGGTGCAAACAAAAGCATTTGTGAATCCAGGTAACACAGTATACATACTAGGATAGGTGGTCTTTCTTTCTACTTGTAGTGCAAACTGAAAGAATGTGATTATAAACCTAATTATACTTAAGCTCCTTAACTTATGGAAAGATCTAAGGAAATTATGCTAAAATACAGTTTGAAACCAAGTGAGAGAAAAAAAGATAGAAATTGGGAATCATAATGCTATTTGAATCCTTGGATGCAGTCTTTCCTGAGGTTAGATTCTTTTAATCATACTTGCAGAAAATAGTTCCTTCTTTTATACTAGAACATATTTCAGTGATTATTTGCAAATCAATGAAACAGTTTAAAATGAGTATGGGCATTTTTCCCAACTGTGTTATAGGGTTTTGGGGAGAAATATTTCTAGGAAACTTGCCACAGGTTTGTAGGAATTGAAATTAGTTTGTGGGGTTGGGGTGCAAATTTGTTTCTATTGTTTTGTTCATTTTTGGTTTTGAAATATAACCCACAGGAAAGTATGTAAAATGAAAATAAGCAGTATCATGAAACTGAAATTTGTGAATGTGCAAGTCAGAAAAAGAATGCTGTCAGAATTCCAGAAGCTTCTCTTTCTAACCTTCTAGAGGTATGTACTATTCTGACTTATGATAATGATTTCAGTGTTTTCCTTTGTACACTTATCCCCAATATATACATTACTATGATATGTGAGCTATGCCAGTAACATAGACCAGACACATTTGTGTCTTTCCATAATGTCAGATTATTGATTAACAATAAGTTCATGAGCTACATTGATTTTATTGGTCTTTATTGGGTTGAGAATTCAAAGATCACTCAGTAGCCAAATGAGCTGGGTGATCAAAGGTTCTTTTATTCCAGTCTTAAGTACTATATTAGTCACTTTCCTGTCACTGAACAAAATAACCAACACCTGTGACTTAAAAAAGAAGCAATTTCAGTGGATTAAATCCATGGTAGGTTAACTCTGAGACAGAAATAGCATGGCAGAATGACATGGTGGAAGAAAGCTGTTCAGGGATGAGAATATACCCTTCCAAATCACACGTTCAGTGACTTACCCCTTCTGACCAGCCCCCATCTCTTGTAATAGTTTTTGGAAAAAGTTTTTATCTAAACTGCAACATTCTTCCCCTGACCCCCAAAAGAGTTACATTTGTCTTATGCACAAGGCATTTATTTCATTCCCAAGAATCACCAAATACTTTACAGTTCAGCACTGCTGAAAAATGTAAGCCCCAAATCTCTGATACTCAAGGTAAACTTTTAGCTGTGAGCCCTTTTAAAAATCAAAAAGAAAGTTAAATACTTCCAGTATACAATAGCACAGGGTAAACATCTTCATTTCAAATGGGAGAAATGGGAGAGTAGACATAATGTGGACCAAAGCAAAACCAAAAGCTGTCAGAGAAAACATTAAATCCTGTAGTTGAATGTCAGCATCCAAGGCAGTTGTGGTGAGGTGGGAGGGCCAAAGGACTTTAGTATGCCCTTGCCCTCCTGTGTGACTTGCCAGTTGTAACCCATGTGGCCTCTTGCTTTGGTTAACTCCACTCACTGTCCTCAGCTTTCTTTAGCAGACTTGTCATGTTCGGACATTTCCAGCACCCTGGGGTCTTCACATTCACAGCTTCACACCCTGCCTTCTCATGGGTTCCTGGAAGGGACTGTGTGATTTTGTCACATATTTTTGCCAGCTTTTCAGGCCTTCTTCTGAAATCTGAGTGGAAACCTCCTAGATCCTGTAACTTTTGCACTCTGTATTCTTGAAGAACCAGCTTACAGTAACCAGACCACCTTGGACTATGACTGTAGCATCCTCTGAGTGTTTGAATGACTGAACTTGGGGGCTGAACCACCTAAACCTTCCTGATTGAGCAGCTATCTCAGGGACTTTCTTCTTAGATAAGAGATTTAGTTTTGCACCCTTGAGTCTGAAGTGGGTGCGTTCTTGCTTATATCTGAGATGCCCTCACATTATCTTTCCTTGTGTCTCTGTACAATCAGCAATCATATTCTCCTATTCCCAAACTTTGCAAATGTTTTCTTTCTGTCAAAACCATGAACTTTTCAAATTGTTCAGCTTCTAATTCTCACTGTAGATCTGGCTAAAATAGCCTGCCACCCTTATGTCAATCACCTTCCCAGTCTCAGAATGTGGAAAAAAAATAGAAAAATTATCTGCCAGAAAGTAATGCTCATGCCCTGTAGTACAACTGCCAATGGAATTCTTGTTTTCAACTGAAACCTCTTGAGCTGGCCTTTAGCGTTCACATTTCTGCCAGCATTCTGGTTTTCTATACTCTGACTAGTATTGTGCATTAAGCAGTGCTCACAATAGACTAAGACTTTTCTAGTTGACATTTCCAAACCTTACCATATGCTTCCTGCAAACCAGTTCAGAAACTTTCAAACCACATGGTCAGGTATAGTCACAGCAATAGCTCTACTCCCAGTATTGATTTTCTAAATCAGTCCCAGTATTGATTTTCTGTATCAGTCACTTTCCTGTCCTTGGAACAAAATGCTTGACACCAAGAATTTAAAGGATGAGGGGCTTATTTTGGCTCACAGTTTTAGTGGATTTAGTCAATGATGGACTGACTCCAAGGCAGAAACATCATGGTAGAATGGCATAGCAGGTGGAAAAGAGTTTACCACATGGTGGCCAGGAATTAATTAGAGAAAGGAAGAGCTGAGGACAAGAATACATCCTTCCGAGCCATTTCCCCAATGAACTACACCTTTCATCCTTACTTCACCTCTGAACATAAAACTTCTGGGGGATGTTTTAGATCCTAACCAAAACAGTGACTAATACTAGTAATACAAGTCACACATCACACTTTGCACAATAATATACAGGTTACACAATGGCTAAGAAAGTGTTAACAGTGAATACAGAATTCGAACAGTAAGAAATGAAAGTCATGGAAGAGCCTACAAAGATGTGAAAAGTCACCACAGGTGGTTAGATAAGATAGTAGACCGCCAGGCAGCTCTTCTCTGAGGAAGCAGGGGCTTGTTGAGAGCTTCAGAACATAGAACTGGTTCAAAACTTCAGTGGATGTCAAGCATGGAGATCAACTGATCAGAAGCCATGAGACAGAGAGCTGGAGTTCATGGCCTGCCAACCTGGTGACATGGTCACTAGATGGTCTTATGAAAAAACAGGCTAGAGTGGTACTGCCACCCCCGTGTTGGGTATTCCCCTTTTATCTGATCCAGGTGGGGGGATTGCATTGTGGTTGGTCTGGTGTGTCTGAAAAGCTCACAAACCTGAGTTTTTCTCATAGAACTTAGATCTATCATGTATCCATGTGTCCCTGATTTAATTTGATAAGTTTATAAGTGGTGTTTTTTTCAGCACAATTAATCTATTTATCAGCTTATGCTTTATGATTGTTTTATGCAACTGGGAGTTGTCTGTCCATACATACAAGTTACCAAGTCATTCTGCTTGAGAATTTGCCTCAAAATAGAGCAAACTTCTATTTTATAAAATGGAATCACTCAGCCAAAGCATAGCATGTAAGCTAGTGTTCTATACCACATGGAATAACTCACAGCAAGACATAGCCTGCTGTATAGAATCACTCACTATTGCTGTTTAGTTCTGCATTTTGTGAACTTAATATAGATATATACAAAACATTTTTTTTAGTTTTATGCTTATTTCACTACACATTACATTGATACAATTAATCCAAGTTGATGCATATTGCTTTAGTAGGCTTATTTTCATTACTATATTATATCAATATAGCATATGTTATCACTGACACAATCTTTCCCTTGGTTTAAGACATAAAAATCTATACTGCCATTAAAGTTTCAGACATCTATCCTGGTGCCCTTGGGTCCAGGTTTTTCAATAGTGTATTTAACTAGAAGTCAAATGCTGAGTCACAGGGTGTGCCTGTTTTGAACTCTGATTGACAATACTTTCCACTGTTACCAATACAAGACTTTCTCAGATTTTTATCTATTAATTTGATGGATGTACACAACTGTTTCTTGCTGGAATATTCATTTAGGTTTCCCTGATTACTAAAGAAGTTGGTCTTATTTTGTTTGTTGACTGTTTAGATTTTCTCTTTTATACATTATCCAATAAAGTCTTCAGCCCACTGTTTTTATTGATCTGCCTTTTTCTTATCAGTTTGTAGATACTGTGCATACAAGCCCTTTAATGGTGATATGGTTAAAAATGTCTTCTCACATTATTTGTTTTTTTCACTTTCTTTATGATATGTTTTAATAAATAGGAGTTCCAAATTTTACTGTTGTCAAGTACATGAATATCTTTCATTATGCATAATACTTTTTGTGCCTTTTATGACCCAATCACCAAAGTGACACATCATTATTTTTGTTATATTCTATTTATTAGAAAGAGTCACAAGTATAGCCTGCAATTAAGAGGAGAGAAATTATGTTCCATGTTTCCACACGAGGAATCTCAAGGAATTTGTAGACATCTTTTAAAATTATTACATGTGATAAAAGCTGGTGGAAGTTTTAGAGAAAGGAACCAGGGTGGATAAAGGAAAGAAAGAGAAAATATCATCATATTTCTTGTCGGTGTTTAAAGCTGGAGAGACCAGGCTGGGGATTTAGCTCAGTGGTGTAAGTGCCTGCCTGACATGTGTGGGGTTGTGAGTTCGATCCCTGGTGCTGCAAAAAAATAAAGCTGGATAGTTCAGTGCACATATACTTTAGCCTTCATAGATGGTATCTGCTTCTTTTGTGTCCAGAATGTTTGCAGAAGTGGTGCCTAGTAGGGCCATTTAATCAGTGCTTACTGAGGACTTATGTATTGGATAATCTGTTGTAATAAATGAATCTTCAACTTCTGACTGAATATGCATGACTGTTCTTCCAGTTAATCTGATTAGCTCAAAATATTGGTTATCTTGTCCTAAATACCAAACTTGGTATCAGACTGTAACCAATTTACTGAGTAGAATAAATTAATTTGGGTCATCTCTTATTTCAGTCAGAATGATTAGAAACTCCTGTGACTTCTGCCTTTTGTTGTCTTAACATTCTCCAACGTTACCCTCTTACCTTTGCCACTTGAAAATGAGCCTCTTATTTTCCTATTCCTGTTCTGTCATAAGTGGAGAAATCTGTCAAATTTGTTCTTGATTCAGATTGTCCTTAAGTTTATGGAAAGTTATTACATCTACTTATTTTTGCATTTTAACAGTGTATTTTGGAAATATAAAACTTTAAACTACTTAACATTTTAATGACTACAGGAGCACAATGTCTGTTCATTCATACACTTGCTAATGCCCAAATAGTTGGGGCAAAAGCCATTAAAAGTAATGATCTATTTCTCCATATAACTGCATTCTGGTCTGCCTATTATATGTCTTTGCCCTTGAATTTATCCAGACTCTGATCCAGCAGCATATAGGCTTTGCAGTTATGTATTTGTGCAGTCTATGACTTTCCTTTTCTTCCTAATTAGCTACCTCTCTAATCAATTTAATCCATCTCTGACAGCAAGCCATATTTTCCTATCTTGTTGATGAGCATGTCATGTGAAACAGAGTCTGAAGCCTCCCTGAAGTCAAAATGTATTATGTCTGTCCCTTCCTCCCTGCATACAAGGTCTGCACTCTGTCAGAAGAGGCAATTGAATTGGTCTAACATGATTTGTAGGTCACAAAGTCAAGCTGCTTATTGCCCATCATTCTGAGCCCTTCTATGAGCTTGTAGATTGATTATGCATCTTGATCTTGTGGTTAATGCACTTTTCGTCATTGCTTAGAGTCTAGAACACTTCAGTGTAATCTTGGGCTATTGTGAGAATGTTAGCCATCTATTCTTCTTTCCTTAAAGATAAGGAGCTCATTTGCTTTTATGGCTTAAAAATTCTCAAGTAGAAAAGTTGATGCTTCCAAGGACTTTGTAGTGGCCAACACTTGGTACCATGAAAGTTAAAAGAAATTAGATTTTTCTGTTCTTATCAACTAGAAAGACAACAGATATTTATTAAGTCCCTGCTGTGTAAAAGGCAGTATGCTGCTTGGTTATATGACAGGAGTTAAGATGTTTAAGTTGGTTTCAAAAATTGTATTGTCTATAGAAAATGTAAACACATAGGTAATGGACAATGGCTTGTGTGGACAATAGAGATAAGAAAGATTGTGTAGCTTTTTACTTCATTGTTATCACATTTTCTCTATGCCAGATTATTTAGATAAACTATTTTCAAAAATAATGATGAGAAATTATTCATATAATCTCTTTTTAAAATTTACTGTTCATTCTTTTTTTTCCCCTACATCTTCAAAAATTTTATTGGTGTAAGTTTGATTTCTTTGTACTATCAATGTCTTTATATATGTTTCCCATTATTTTCTTTTTTTGTCTATTTCTTCTTATTCTTATGTCAGTTAAGGGCTTATAGGCATATTCTTTCAAGGATGAAGAACATTTTAGAGATTCTTGATTGCAAGATTTTATGGGAACTCTTATTGTCACTCTTTTGGTAAAGGTTCAGTAATAACATATCCATCAATAAAATACAAAAGCTGTAATTTCTTATATTCTTAAAACATTAAGAATTAATTTCATATTCTTAAAACATATTAATAAAGGTGTAAACTTTAAAAGAGAACAACAAAAATTATTGGCATAAAATACCCAGTGATCAATCTTTAGAAAATTTTATTTTATTTTTAGTTTTTTTTCTCTTTTTGATACAGGTCACACTGTTTATTCCAGGTTGACCTCGAACACACTGTATAGCCCAGGCTGTCCCTGGACTTGCAGAAATTCTCTAACTAAACCTCCTGAGGGCTTAGGTGCACCACAATTCTCGGTGACAGATTTATTTTAAAATACAATTGAGAATGACAGAACTGAGCTAAAATATTCCAGGAAAAACTGGAACAATTGTCACTATACTCAAATATTACCAATGGATTTTAAACTAAATTTCTGAACTTTAAGAAAATATTTCCAATATTGCTTATTATAAAGTTTCAGTCATAAAATTCACAGATCTTGATGGCTGGCCAAAGAGGTATTAGATGATATTGAGGAATTATTGGTAATCCTATTAAGTGTGTTAGTAGATTTATAGTTATGCAGAAGATTATTATTTTTGGAGACAGCTGCTGATTTATTTAGGGATTACAGTGGTATGTGAAAATTCCCTTGAATAATTTTGGCAATATAGAATGCATATATGAATGTATAAATACAATCATACATGTATATATTCACGTGCATAATACATATAATATATAATCTCAAGTATTAGGCCCAGAAGCAGTTTTTAAAAAGCTCTCCTTAGGGGCTGGGGATATAGCTCAGCGGCATAAGCTTCTGTCTGGCAAGCGCAAGGTTGTGAGTTCGATCCCCAAAAAACAAACAAAACAAACAAACAAACAAACAAAAAGTACCAAAAAACAAACACAAACACAAAAACAAACAAACAAAAAAATCCCCCAAAAAACTCTCCTCTTTGTGTGGCTTCTGATCACTGCATCTCTTTAAGACTTGGTAAAATTACCATAATCTTTTATCAGTTTTTCTCTTACATGCCAACAGCTTTCTATTACATACCAATGTTACCAGTTTTAATGAACAATCCAGTATATTAAAGGATAATATAAATAGCATTTCATATTATCCAGTATTTTGAACCACACCTTGTCTTTGCCTCTTGTAGCCATGTGAAAGAAAAAAAGCAGAGCCTAAGCCTGCATCTAGACCTGGAATCTATCCACGCATCTACTCTGCTACTTTCCTCCTTTTGTTACACATGTGAGTGTGACGATGAATATTTGGCTAAAAGACTAATGAAAAAATTGATAAGTGAATGTTTTAGACAGACACATGGCCCTCAACACAGATGCATTGAATCTGTAACTTGGATATTTAAAAACAATAGTCCCTTCTTGCTAGAAGCATCTTCTAAAAAGCTATCATGAAAAGATTTGTTCTTGCTTCCAAACATGAAAGGACAAAAAACAATTTGAAAGAGAGTCATACTATGATACAGGCTGTCTCTTCTTTTGGCATACACAACATTTCATTGAGGGTAAAGGGTTAAAGTAGATCTAGTAACTTTACAATTTTATTTTGATAAAGCAACATCATTCTGCAAGATATATGCCATTGAAATCCAAGCAAGCTCTAGCATCGTGTAATTGCACACAAATGTCTGCAAAGAAAGAATGCAGATCAATAATTGATTTTCTCTCATTTAAATTTTTTATTTTCTGTCGGTCATAATACAGACCAAAGGAAGTGAGGACCTTTTTAAGCTCCCTACTTATTTGAAGTATGTGATGGATGGATAAAAGCAAGTTTCTTCTAAACACAGTTCTCTTGCTTTCTCATTTTACATCTCTTGCTTTCTCATCACTCTTCACATGCAAAGAATATAGAACTTCAGTTTTTGAAGTACATTAAAAACAACAACTATGAAAAAGATCAAGCTCAAGTTAATAAAGGAAAGTATGGGTTTGGGAGTAAATCAATTGCATAAACCACATGAAATATACTTTTTTTGGATTCTCATTCATTCAAAATTTGAAGTTGCATAGACGTGTAAAACTTTAGAGGTCTTTTCGTTTGATTTTCTAATTTTCAGGACTCCTTAAGTAACTAATGGTGGTCATCTTGTCTCCAGGCACTGGGAGGCCTCCTCTGTAGGAAAAAAGAACTTTTCTGTTACTGGATAAGTTGAATTGTAAAAAATCTTTTAATCGTATTGAATACAATCTTTTTTTGCTGATAGATTCTGCCTTTATCATTTGAAGCTAGAAATGATAGCTACCAAGGGATGCAATATATTGTAGAAAAGTGGTTCTCAAGTGTGGACCCTTGACCACCAACATTAGCTCCACTGAGAACTGATTATGAATAGTATTATCAGGACTCACCCCAGATGTACTGTATCAGAAACTCTCGGGTTGGGACCCTGCAGCCCATGTCTGAAAAGCTTTGCAGGTTATTCTGAAGCATGCTGATGTTTAAGCATTCCCAATTCAGCTATTCCTCTAATGAAATAATTAGCTCAGTCTAGGATGGCTTCTAAAACTGCCAGCTACTTTCCTCTGAACAAGGTATGGGTAGAATATAAACATACCTGAGAATCTATTCCACTTTAAAAAATATTCTAAGTTCACTGAACTCCAGAAGCATCAAGCCTGATTGATTAGATCAAAAAATGTGACCAAGAGAGAAATAATTTTACCATTTTATATTTTTAAGTTAAGCAAAGGGCCCTTTTTTGATTATCATCAGCACCATGGAACAAAAGTCACTATAGGGAAAAACTCCAAACAAGAAGAAAAATACAGTAGGGATTTTTTTTTTAACTTTATCATCCTGCCTCCCCCTCTTTTTTTCTCCCTCTTTCTCTTCCTTCTTGTCTTCCTTTTCCCTCCATGTTATATTAGGAATTTTTTTTTTTTTATGTTTTGAAGGTTGGAGAAAGCCTATTTTTGGTGGGCTCAAATCTAATTTAGTTCATAATAAGTAACTACTGGAAGAATTTTAAGATTGACTCTGATCTACCCTGGTTATTCTGCACATGAAGATACTGTTAATTAGATCAATAAGCTATCCTCATGGAATGTAGAGTCCTATGAAACCAGTTAGTAGCAGATTCTGGACTCAGAAACCATCTCTGGATTTCTAATCCTCCCATGCTTTCTCATCCATACCTTTCTGACTTTCTTTTCTTATTCTGGATTTATTCTTGTTACCATGGAAACCCAAAAATTACAATAGCCTACTAGAGGACAGTCAGATTGGAGTAGTTCATGGTTATAATGTGACTTGGCACAACATGGTGCAAATATAAAATTTTAAAAATGTAAATACAGGACATAGAAGTGCATTATCAGTCTGACTGCTCATTCTCATTTGTTCATTCATTCTTTGTGAGTTATGGCTCGGCAGAAAGTTTGTCTGCATTTTACTTGTGTCCAGAGACTTTGCCTGAGACTAAAGTTAAGGACAATGGACTAATTAAATCTGGTGGAAGAAATTTCAAGGCAGTCGAATGTTGAGGCTGTGGCATGGCTATTGTTGGGGGCTTTTAGCCAGATTTATGTTGTGAAATCAAGAGCAAAGGGCCTGGCAGGATGATTTAAAACATTGTGAGTTTGGTCAGAAAGGAAGCTCCAGTAAAGTTGTGGACTGTAAAGATAGACCCTCTGTAGAATATCTCTGACTGCAGTTCAGCAACTATGACCCCTTGCAGCCTGAAGAAGCCAGATTTCTCCCTCACAACAGTTTGGGATACTTCTTCAGAGGGGAGAATGTTACAGGCAGCTGAGTTAGTTAGAAATATTATAGGCAGTCAGATAGGGCCAGACCCTCGAGAAAGTGGACACAGAGGACTAGATGTTTTGTGACCTTGAAGGAGACAGACACCTCCTGCTGTAAGCCAGATCACAAGACCAAAGGAAAAACAAATACAACCACACCATAAGTAGAAACATCAGGGATTGACATTCTAAATAAGTATGGATCACCTTGACCATCCCAATCCCCTATAGGAAGATCACCTTGACCATCCCAATCCCCTATAGGAAGATCACCTTGACCACCCCAATCCCCTATAGGAAGATCCTTAAGAATGTTCCCTTGCTATGTGACTCACTTCACTATTTGTCCCTGGTGTGGTCAATTTTACCTGAACAATTAATCTTATTGGTTGACCATAGTTCTGTCCCACCTCATGCCCATTTGCTTTGCGAGTTCCCAGTTTTTCCCCATCTTGGCCCCACCTCACCTCGTG
>RJWT010029753.1:0-14837 GCA_004365215.1 Cuniculus paca | reverse complement strand
CACAGACCATACCGGACCCAGGAAGACAAGGAAAAGTCAGCAGCTCCTGAGAATCAGCCATGCTGGGACAGGGAAGAGCCAATGAAGGATCCAACTAGCCAGCCTTTCTGCTAAGTCACACAGACCATGTGGGACCCAGGAAGACAAGGAAAAGTCAGCAACTCCCGAGAATCAGCCATGCCGGGACTGGGAGGAGCCGATCAAGGATCCAACTAGCCAGCCTTTCAGCTAAGCTACGCAGACCGTGTGGGACTCAGGAAGAGAAAAAGTCAGTGCCTCCTGTAAGCCTACTGGCGTGCAGGCTGAGAATCACCAAACCCTCTCACCCCATAAATCACCAGCTGGTTTGGAGGTCAACCTGAGCTGATAGCAATTGAGGTACAAAAAGCACCTGAAGGATTGTATTGTTAGGTTGAATTTACAGGCATGGGGTTGACAGTCTGAGCATGTATAGGAAGGGTAACAGTATGCAATGTGGTAAATAAGGATTTTTTTTTCTGTCTTTCTTTTAAAGTCTAATAATGTTCTCAGTGTTTTGTTTTATTCTTTTAATTTGTTTTTTGCTTTACTCAATATTCTGTTTTGATTAGTTTTATTCTGTTTTGCTTTGGTCTGATTTTGCTATAACTGATGGAATGGAAAACTACTGTGAAGATAACAAGACATACTATAGTAGCCATTGTTGTTTTCCCATTACCCTGCTTTGATATTCTGTACCAATTTCACTGCTGTATTTTGATTGGATTTATTGTTTTGTCTTGTTGGGTTTTACTATCTTTTTAAAAAAATAAAAAAAATTAAATTTCCCTCTTATGACTGGTTTCATTGCATCCCACAGGTTCCATTATGTTGTATCTAATTTTCATTTAATTATAGATTTTAATTTCTTCTTTAATTTCATCTGTGATCCATTGGTTGTTCAGGAGGGTGTTATTTAATTTCCATATGTTTATGAACTTTTTGTGGAGTCTTTTGTCATTCATTTCCAATTTCATTGCAATACAGTCAGATAATATGCATGGGATAATTTCAATTTTTTTGTATTTCATTGCAAATGTTCTGTGGGCTAGTATACCATCTATTTTAGAGAATGTCCCATGTGCAGCTGAGAAGAACGTGTATTCTGATGATGTTGGGTAGACTACTCTGAAAATATCTACTAAGTCCATTTGTTCACAGGTTTGGTTCAGTTTTTGATATTTCTTTGCTGATTTTCTGACTGGTTGATCTATTTGTGATAGTGGAATATTAAGTTCCCCCATAACAATTGTGTAATTGCACATTTGATTTTTCATGTCTATTAATATTTGTCTTTTATAGTTGTGTGCTCCTGTATTTGGTGCACACACATTTATGATGGTTAACTCCTCCCTTTGAAGTTTTTCCCTAACATGTAATGATAAAATCTTTTGATCATTCTTGGTTTGAAGTTCGCATTATCTACAAATGGAATAGCTATCCCAGCTTTTTTCTGTGTTCCTGTTGCATAGAGCATTGTTTTCCATCTTTTAACTTTCATTCTATGAATTTCCTTTTGAGCTAAATGTATTACTTGTATATAGCATATTGTTGGATCCTGTTTCTTGATCCATTCTGCCAGTCTGATTTTTTCTTCAGTCTGTTTTTTTTGATTGGTGAATTGAGGCCATTTACATTGATGGTTAAAATATGTATTGGTTTATTTTTGTCAGTTATTTTCTTGCATTTTGTTCTCTGCTTTTCTGGTTTAATTGCTTGCACTGTTTTTAAAAATATAAATAAAAATTACAATCATGTCTTTAAAATGGGTCTAAGGGTACTATGTATATGTGGAGTCAAGGGGCAATTGCAGCCTTGGTGGGGAGCCAAAGCAAAGGCACCAGTGGACTATTAGGGGTAAAAAAAATCTTTCAAATTATTTAAATACCTGTCAAAGATATAAAAATCAAATTCTATAATTCAGTGCTTGCCCATAGTACACGAAAGGCTCAATCAGATTTAAATCTTGTACAGTTTTTATTTTAGTGACCAAGAGAATGCAGCCAACCAAATCTATAGAGATTAGAATCAGGAATATACCTCTATCTGAAATTGCTATTAGTTCCTGATCTTTTTAATTTCTTTAGATACATGTTTACTGTGTTAAATCTTACAGAAAGATTCCACAAGTGCTGCTAGGAAAAAAAAAATAAAGGAAGTCTACACAAGTGATAATATTAATGCAAATTAAAGTAAGTCTTACAGAGAGAGTTCCCAGGAATGCTGTTAGAAGAAAAGAAGGTCTGAGTAGGTGGCAGAGTGTGCGGAGATTACTGAGCAGGAAAGCTGTAAGAAAGGGACTCAAAAGTTGCCAGCATTAAGACAGAATAAAATACAAAAAAAATATTAATTATAGATAAAATGTTTTTATTCCATCCTAATTCTTATTATAAGAGATCTCTGCTAAGTGACTTACAAAAAAATTCTTCATACTCTTTTTATAATTGCAAACTTAAAAAATTGTAAAAGAACTATAATTCAATTTGGCCAAAAATATATTTGAGTGTAGTCTGATTTTATCAGCAAATTGTCTTGTGTTTTTGTTTGTCTCTGTCCAATCTGTAAACAGGTATTTTATTTGAGCTCAACACATTTTTCTTCTTTTTGCATTTTTGAAGCATTTGTCTATAGTTTAATTTGGCTTGTAGATAAATGTGATCAAAGTTAAAGACATGTTTCCACCAGCTACAAGCTGGTCAAAATAGTGTTAAAACTGGTTTTATAAATGTAATCCATATTGTTATCTGTATACAATAATTTGAGGGGTTCTCTTTGTTCAGAAATAATATGCTAAGTGTTATGATCAGGTTCTCATAAGTCGTCAATTTTTTGAAAATAATTAAAAATCCCTTAGGGTGAGGAGAAACTATTGGACAGGACTCCAACTGATGACTAAGGAAGCAGCTGCCTGGAAATAATTAACCAGTTCTTCTTCACTAATAGAAGCCCCCAACCAATCTCCATAGTCTTATCAGTATTATACATGTATTACACCATATTGTATTTTAAAAATTTTATAATATGTATAGTGATAATATATGTAAAATATAATATATATACAATATATTATTGAGACACTCCCAATAAATGTAGTTCAAATTGTATTATTGTGATATGTTTACACTAGCCATCATCAAAAGGTTAAATTTTCTAGAAATAAAAAAACCAGATTTTCTGATTTAAAGATGCTCTTGTACAAGGTACTTAATATTCAGATAAAATTATAATATTAAATTCATTTGCTATTACAATGTAATGTCATTAACCTTTTCTTCTGGATGCTCAACAACTGAGATTTGGAGACCAAAAAGTAGAAAGATAGATGGGGTTAAGACAGCCTATGTTTTGGCTCAGGCCTTTTGAGGTCAATGAAGAACTGGGACATAAGAGAACTTCTGCTGTGACATCTTGTATCTTGGTGAGTCTACAACCTTCTGACCAAGGACAGTGTTGTACCACAGAGCAAGGAGATCAATGATGTATAGTGTGCCTAAGAAGAGTCATCAGGAGAGAAAATTCTCCCAAGCTTTCATAGAAAGTGACTTGGTCAAGCAATGGCTATGACTCATCCAGATGGCTGACACTGACAAAACTGAGAGGTACTACACTTGGTTCCAAGGTAAATTTTGAGGAGACTTAACTGACCTTGATAGATAGCAAGTAATTAATTTTAATTAATAAAGGTCTCACTTTTACTTGGTGTTAAACACCCAGCAGAAAAGCATAACCACAAGATGTATTAAACAATGCCATAGTAATATGCTAGGAACAAAAGAAACTGAAATCACTAACACCTTCTGACAATGTCCAGTTACAACTGTTATGGGTTAATGACTACTTCATGGGTTAATAGGCTGTATAGGGTTAAACTGCTGAATGCAGGGACCTGAAATCCTTGGACTGGGAATCTTTAGCCTGAATGAGTAAGTTCACTCAGAACAGTATTCCAGAAGGAGAACATCTTCTGTAGAGTCCTTCAAACATGGCTTCCCCAACTCCAAGAGATCATCTCACCTGCAACTACAAAACAGAAAAGGGGGAGGTGGGTGGGGTAGCTGAAGCTGAAGATTGATCACACATGCTGAGCTAGAGCAAGGTCAGCCCTGAGAACACAGAACACCTGAGGCGAGTCTTGTTAACAAGCTGCTCTAGCCCTGACACAAGGCACCTGAGATGAGCCAGGCAAAGAAGTTGTTAGGCAGAGGGGTTTCAATCTGCCAAGGGTACAAATAAACACGCTTCAGTTGTTGGGTGGTTTTCTCCCAGCAGGGGTGAGGTTCCACCTGACCTCAGCTTTCTGCATTCTAACTCTTGTCTTCATTTCTTCATCCTCCACCATCCACCCGCTTCCCAGGGAATTTTGAGAGCTGCACTGGACATGGCAATCAGACTCCATCAGTAGAGAGACCTAAGAGACAGTGGGTTGCAATTGCTATTCTGGTCCCATAAAAAATGTTCAGACATGGTTCTTTCCCAAACCCACTTTTCCACTGTAGTGTTCATGCTTTGATTATACATGCTCTAATTTCTCAAAAATTTGTTTATTCTTCCTTAGAGGCTGCCAAACTTCAAGTAACCATACAGATAAAACCAATGATAAATATGCTGATTCCTTCTACCAGGATAAAGCAAGTTCATAAGTAGTAAACTCTAACAGGACTTCTATTTTAAGTCCTTAGATTAGGTCTCTGACTATGGTATCCCTTTACATCAACACTTCTCAGCTTGAAGCAGTTAAAATGAAAACTATGCCCAGTCTCCCTCACCATTGTTAGGAATAGCTCTTCAGAGGGAAAATATTATAGACAGCTAGGTTAGTTACAATTATTACAGACAGGGCTGAACCTTCAGCACAAAAGACAATTAGGGCCAAAGATATATTCACTAAAGGCCAGGCATTAAAAAAAACACATTCAAACAAACAAACAAACAACAACAACAAAAAAATAGGATAGCCCAGTACAGTTAATAACATGGGGATGAGGGAATGTTTGTATATTAATAGATCATAAAACATCATCATAAATGCCATCTTGGAATCTGTGGCCATAGATAGAGATCTTCAAATCCATGGTGAGGTCTGTTGTCACCAGATCCATCTTGAATTCTACAGTGGACTAATTATATTAACATACTTGTGTCTTTTACTTCTATTATTCATTGTTGCATTTGGTGTCTACAGGGGACACCGAACACAGCAATGCCTTAGACCTATCCAACCTCAAGTCATGTTTCAACTGCTGCAATTACAAAAACAAAAAAGAGGAATTGTTAGAAACTTGACTGTATGAGATTAAGAAAAAAAAAGAGAAAAAATTGTTGAGTTCAAATTAAAAAGAGCTGCTCATGGATATGACAGACAAAGAAACAAGTACACAGCTTAACAGAATGGACAAATAACATCTTACAAAATCAGAATGCACTCAAATATATTTTTGACTGAGTTGAATTGTAATAACTTTTTTATAATTTTACAAGTTATAACTATAAATAGACTAGTTTGATTTTATTGTAGGTCAATAAGCAGACATCTCTTGCAAGAATTTGGAAAGAATAAAATTTTTTATCTGTAATCAATATATATTTTTGTATTTTATTTTGTCTTAAGAATACTAGTAACTTTTGTGTCCCTTTCTTTCATGTAAATTTTAGCTTAGTCATCTCTAAGCACTCTACCACCTACTCAGACCATTGATTTCTATTTTTGGTTACCATTTCCTGGGCATTTTGGGTCAACTTTTTAAAATTGGTCCCAGGTCAGTTTTAGCCCCATCCTTTTCTATCAGTTGTGGTGTGGTCTCTGAGGCATTACTGTCATAGGACTGACCATCAGTTTGTTGAGAGGTGGAATCAACTCTCTTTTTGGGTCTGGGTCTGTGATACAGTCAGACATGCTCTGGTAACCAGATAGGCAGTTTAGCATTCTCTAGAAAGACATGAGCATAGCCTCAGCTCCAGAATAGTACTGAGTCGCGTCCCTTCCATTGTCCAGTATGAAGATCTTTTTAAAGAATTCTTCCTAGCATTTTTAAAGTGATTTTTTTTTGCTGCTGCTGTACTTCCATCTGTAGTAGAATTTAAGTTCATAGTATATACTGCCAAGTGAAGTCTATTATGAGTGAAAATTTTGTAGAAAAATTTTCCTTTGTTTTTTATAACTGAATTTAGATCATATTTAACAAGTTTTAGCATCCTGAATGGCATCTGAGGGAGTAACAGTGACAGTAGCCAGTAATCTGTCTATTGTAGCATTTCTGTCAGCGAGAAGCCCTGGTTAATTGGGAATAAGAATGTAAATGACCGATACCAACAGGGAACATGATCAAATAGGAAGTTGGGGAGTGTGAAACAAGTGACAAAGATCTTCCTGGTTAGTATGAATTGTGGCAGTTTTAATGTGGCACATTGCACTGTAAACATAAAGCACTGTCTGAAAAAAAAAGGTTAATTGGAATAGATGAATGATCTTGTAAGACCTATATAACAGCTTGCAATTTTGTCTTTTGTGTAGAAAAAAAATCCATATCCTGCATTTGGACACTTGGGGCTCCTGTTTGTGGTTCCTGCCTTGCCACCTTGGGGCTGTGGGCAAGTTCCCCTGCTGTCGGCAGCTTGTCAGCCTGAGGGAAGAACTGTTTTTTCTTGACCTCACTCCTTGGCACCAACACTTTGGTGGTGGTGATCAGAATTGCAGCCAGGGATGGGCTCCAATGCTGGTGCCCCCCACCAGAGGACATAGCAGTCACCACCTCTGTAGCCATGGTCTCTCCCTTTTTTTAAACAAGAATTTATAAAAGATTTAAAACAGCACAAAAAGCCATGTAATTATATATATATATATATATATATATATATATATATAGTAGTGTCAGTGTATTGAAAACTAAAAAATTGAGAATTATATAGTGAATTTGAAGCAAGTACCCCTAAAGTAACCAATTTTGAAAAACAACAGAGTTTGATAATTTACATTACCAGATATTAAGACTTACAACAAAGTCATAGTGAGACAGTGATGCTGGAGCCAGTCTATTACCAGGTTGTGAAATCCAAATGTTGAATTTTCAGAGTTTAACAGTTTGGTTGTTGTCCTATTGGCTATTTGAAATTGTCTACTGTGACAGTATTTTTAAACAAAAATCGGCAAACCACAAATCAGGACATTATCCCCCAACCACTAGGAACCTGCCATGTCCTTGCCGTGTTCTGAGCCGTAGCACACCTACTGTTATCCAGGCTGTAGCAGGCCCATACAGGGAGCTTCCTGGAGTAGCTCAGCCTTTCACATGAGTTTTGAATCTACATGAGGTGGCCCAATGACATCTTTGTCTATACTTTGGTCAGATAGTAGAAGCTTTTGTTGAAGGGACAGATAATAGTTGCACTGCCCTTACAGACACAGCAGAGCAATCTCAGGCAAAATGTCCCTTGCCTCCATAGCTGAAACAAGTAACCTTGTTTTTTCTGTTTTCCCTAGCCTGTGGATGAATAACCTGAATGATAGTTGTTGCCAAGGTAGCCCCCTGTACATATGAGGGGCAAATATAGCATTTATTTGCATCCTTAAAGGCCCACTGTTGACAGTTAACTTAAAGGATGACTCTGTTTTATGAAGGGTAAAACACTCAGTCTGTGATGTAACAAAATTTCCCTGAACTGAGAAGGTAGAAATTGCCACTTGTGGCTCAGTTAAGGTTACTGGGGTGACTTTTGTTCCACCATCTTTTCCTGCTCAGGAATTGATTTTAAAATGATGCTCTGAGTGAAATACTTTGTGGTTGTAAGGCCCCCTCTAATCAAAATCCACAAAAGGAAAGTAAATACAGGAATCAAACATACAACAGACTCATATACACTTGTGATTCTTGAGACTCTGTTTGCCGCATGCTTAACAACTGGCAAAAATCAATGCACCTCAGTTTTTAGTATCTTACAAGTTTATTTTTTTGGCCCTAAGTTTAACGCCTGATGATGTCAGTATCAATATAGTCCTGTGATGAACACTGACATTATCAATCCACTTCTCCCCTCTTTTGCACATACAATGAGAAGTGTCCCTCACCCACTATTTCCTCTTACACTGGCCCTGTTCAGGCACCATATGTAGTGTCTGGCTGTAGCTGTAGATGTTTTTCAAGGGGAAGGATGGTGAGAAGATGGAAAAAAAAAGAGATGAAAGCTGAGGTCTGCTGCAGCCCACTCTCTGGTTAGGAGGAAAGGAACTGCTCAACCACTGTAGTGATTTATTTAAATATTTGGCAAAGTGGTGTCATGTGACACCACTTTTGCCTAGCAATTGACTGTTCGGATTGTCTTGGGGCTGGGTGAACTGAAGCAGCTTGCTTCTGGCACTCTTTGTTTTTGGACCTGTCTTGCCTCACTCCCACATGTGTGACCAGTTTTTAGCTTTAGCTGCTCCCTACACAACACTGGATGTAGTTTTATATTTTTTATACAGTCTAGGCTGGACTGAATTCACTATAGCCCAGTCTGGCTGGTATCTCATAGCAATCCTCCTGCTTCAGCCTCCTAAGTTCCAGGACTACAGGTATGTACCACCACCTCCAGCTAACTTCCTGGATATGAAAACTGCTGATGATGCTTAATTTAACAAAGCACTGTGATCTTGGTAAATAGAAGTGATAATAAAACCACCACAATAGCTAGGCTTGGTGATCCAAATCTGTGATAACTTCAATGTGGGAGGATGATGCAAGTAGTTCACAGATTTCAAACCCAGTATCTAGAACAATGAGATAGTCTCAAAACTAAAATAATAATAAAAAATTTTTAAAAAAGTAAAAAATAGAAAGGTTTAAATATAGATTACAGTAAGCGTCCTGTGTTCAATTGTGAGTATTTTTCCAACTTTTAGATAAAGCAAGCCAACCAATTTTTAACCAACAAGAAGGAAAGATACAATTTTCTAATATCCAAATTTCCCTAACAAAAAATGAGGTGAACTGATCAGTAAAAAGAGAAAGCTTACTAGTCTAACTTTTCCTAAATTTTTCTCTTTCCTTCAGGTCTGTGATAATTTTAACCCACACTTAACACTAGCTAGCCTACAACTCAGCTTTTAAGGTCACTAAAAGTGTTCCAACCTCAAGGAAAAATCTTCTCTGGTTCAGCAGCTGAATTTGCCACTTTGCATCATTCCATCATTTCCCACACTGTATCCATTCCCTTGAGCTCTTTCCAGCACAGATGATCTTTCTTAGCCTAACTACTGCTGGGCGACTGATGGCATTGCTATGGCTGTAGCACAAGAGATCTAAGCAAAAATTGCCAATACTCTACTACTGAGGCTCACCTCCAGCAACATTAAATCTTTCTTCAGATTTTCATGCCCCCCCCATATTCTACAATGATTTTAGCCGTGTGGCAAGTTTTTTGAAAATGTAGCAAAACATCATCATCATGATGAGGCCTAAGTTTGAGCAGACATGTTGTGAGATGCTATTTGCTGAACATTTACCAAATTTAGCATCATTGGGAGGCTCAGACACTTCCAAATTCCTCATAAAAAATACCCAACACCCAAATCTTAAAGGATGAGAAGTTGAATTTGGCTCAAAGTTTCAGTCCTTGATCCACTGGCTCTGAGGAATAAAAAGTATGGCAAAGCAAAGTTGCTGAACTCGTCTAGCAAGGATGCAGAAAATGATGGGAGGCACCAGCAGTAATATATTTTTCCAACTCACACCACCATAAACTTACCTCCAATCATGCCATGCTTCCTAAGAATACATTCAGCTACTGAAATCATATATGGATGAATATACTGATAAGGATCAAAATCTAGTCAAATTCTAAACACGTGGCATTTGGGGTATAATTTAGATACAAATTATAACACCAGGTCTGCCAATGTGCTTTTTTAAAAGTCAGGGCACCCATCTCACCACAGGGCCACCCATGTGAACCTTCCAAGTTGGGAGTCTTTCAACCAGCCTGTGATGCTGAGTCTACAATGAGGCGTGTAGCTTCAGGCAAAGTGGCCTAAGATAGAGCTCTGCACATGCTACAGTCACCTCAGTTGAACAAAACAGGATGCTTAGGTCTAGGCAGGTGTCTCAGCTCATTTTTAGAGTGCAAAGACAAATCAGCAACAGTCAATATGTAGAAAGTAAGACTCTTCAGGTGATGCAAGGGGCCCTGCTCTTGCCAAAGCTGATTCTGTTGTCTTCCAACCAGATCTTATGCCTCCACTACAAAACCCACTTCTGTCTTGGCTGCACATTCATTATTACCAGGATTGAGGTTCTCCCAATATCCTTCCCATGCAGCTCGCAGTCAGTGGAACCCATATAGCGAGTGACTATGAGCCACCTGGCATGGCTTTCAGCAACACCCTGGGAGCTTCTGACCTGGGTATCTGACAGAGCAGTTTTCTTCTCTGGCCATCATGCCTGACTGAATAGCTCACAGAAATTCAAAGCTTCTTTACTGGTGCACTACTGTTTCCTCCTGCCTTCTGAGCCAAGAGGAACAAGAGAGAAAAATTTGCTATGGGGTGGAGTGGAGCCCACATGTTACACTGCAACCAAAACACATCTCAGCCCAGACCTTCTAGCACTATATATATATATATATATATATATATATATATATATCTCAAAGAAAATAAAAATGTGCTACTAAGGGAATATAATTGCTTCATAAATAAAGAAACTGGAGTAATATGATAGTATAATGCAAATAAGTCAACTTGAAAGGGAAGAAAATATTCAAATATCTCAGACAGGCAACTTATTTCATTCAACCTAAGAAAGAAAATCTAAATTATGAAGACTAATAAAATTTCTAGTCATAAGTGTCAGAATGATCCACCACCAATCACTTGCTTGTGAAGAAGCAGGAACACCTAAGAATTTACCATTGCGAACTTTCTGTAGAACACAGTCCTCTCCTCACATGTTGAAAACTTCTCTCCTCCAACGCATTAATTACACCACAGGAAAGATCAGACTTGGATTCATAAGATGGTTAGCCTCAATGATCAACCTGATTGCTTTCAGAGATGACCATCATATTAGTAAAGCACATTTCTGTGTGGGTCTGAATCAGTCATAAATGAACAGCTTTAGGAACTCTATTTATTCCTTGGCCCCTTCCTTTCAGACTTTCTCTACCACCTATTTCATGCCTATTAAGAATGGGCCAGCTGTCATTTTCCATGTTATTCTACCATGCTATTTCTTTTGAGCCAGGAGAACTTGGTCCAATATTTTTAAAATAATAGGCAATATGCTTTTCCTCTTTAGTTGTGCACATGACACACATTGTCCAATCAACCAAAAATATAACACAATTAATTTGCTTCATTCTTAGACCTAAAAAGTCTTTTTCCACATTTCCTTCTCACATATTCTTTGTACATACAAACTATTGTCTGATAACAGCAACATTGTTATGTAAAAAACATTTTTTTAAAAAAGCCTCATAAAAACCAGCCAAATTTTGAAAGCAGATCCCACCTAAACCATGTGCATATGAGATACCATCATTCAAGAACTCTGCAGCTTATCACCTTTCACAATTATTCTAGAGCTTTCAAGGCACATAGATGCCAAGGGAATTGTAATGTAAAAGAGTTCTTCAGAACAAAATGTACCAAGGAGAATTATAGTGCCATTTGCTTTTTAATGTGGGTCTCATCATAAACTTACTGACCTTTAAATATCTGCTGCCAAGTTCATGTTATCTGCCTGTTTCTTACCAATAATAGTACTAAGTTAAATGTACTCAATCCAAATCTTTCAGCACTAAACATGAACCCTAACACTAACTCTTATTTTTGTGAGACAACAAATCAAATCAGAAGTCTCCTCTTTTTCCTGTGCATTGCTGGTTACCTCACCATTCTAGCTGAATATTGGCATGCCTAGAATTTACATGTTTTCATTACCTTTTGAAAACCATCTCATCTTTACATACCTACACTGAGAAGGTCATCTTTTCTGTAATGTCCTAATCATTTTAAAAGTTCCTCTCTTTTTCAAAAAGTGTAACTCCCCAAAGGTTGCATCTTCCTGAGGCTGTTACATCCTTCAATTTAAGTTAATCATTTGAATATTTATTACAGAACATATGGTTATTTTTAATGTATATTCTAGTGAAATTTATTCTAGGTATTGTCCATGACCTGTCAAACCAGAGAAACAATGAGAAGACACATAGAATATTATATTATTGGGTAATACTCTAGGGATTATGACCTAACAGCTTCTAAGATTCTTGAAATCTCTCAAGTGAAAATTCTTTACTTCGTAAGCCAAAAACATGGTTTTTGGCTGGGGAGCCCACTTAGATTCTGGATAGCACATGGTCTGAAATGCAAAAAAAAAAAAAAAAAAAGGCAAGGTATACTTAAAATGTGAAATATTAAAAAGTAATTTTTTCTAATTATCCAGTTGGCCAAAACATTAAGTCCTTCCACTGGATCTGTGGAAAGGCCACAGAGTTGACAGAGTTAATTATTAAAGACAAAGACCTAATTATGGGAATATACAGTATATTCCCTTAATGATGAGGTGACCAAAATTTTTTTGATTAACACATAGCAGAACAAGGAGTTTGCGACCTCCAGATGAAGAATGCAAGACTCCCTCTATCCTTGCCCCACACATTATAATGTACATTTTCCATTGGACTGGCTATGGGTTCTGTGCTTTTTCAATGCTAGTAGAAAGTGTTTTCCTGAGTCCTGTGATGCATTCCAGGGAAAAAGGAAAATAAAAACAAAAAAAGAACAGAATGGCAGAGTATGAGAACATGAATTTGTAACCAAGTATAGCAAAAGTGGATTACCCTAAAACCCAAATTTGACTGGTATAAGACATAAAAGTGTTCTAACAGAACAGCATGATTATACCTAGGACTCAGGTATTAACAAGATTCAGGTATTGCAGAGTCAGAATTCAGTGAAACAGTTGGTTTTTCCTGTAGTGAAGAATTTGTTGTAGATGAAGCAAGATACTACATATTTGCTGTAAGAAGTGATGTAGGTAAAAACCTGTAAACTATTTCTCTACTTGTGTGCAATATTTTCCACTGTTCATACTACAACCCATTTCAGTCCCAGATCCCAAAGCTGGCACTTCATTAGTTTAGGACAATCACAATTACACTCAATACATTTTCTGGGTCCACCCCAAACATCTGTTTTTCTCTACATTCTGTTTGCTCAACAGGAAGAACAAGTCCTGTACTATTAGTTATCTGGCTTTGAACTTTTGCTTACATCAAACAAAACACTGCTGCAGATACTGGGCAAATTGTTTCACAATATTCATGCAAACTGACAGAGGTCTCTTGTACTGCATATCAATTACACTTGAAGATGTACATTCAAAGATGCCAAAAGGATTAGTCACAAAGATATATAGATATAGACATATAGATATAGAGATATAGATATATTCCTGGCAACACCTTATGTAAAAGTATACAAATATTTTTTGAAAATTTCAGGAATTATGGTAGATTAAGGAGGTATGTTAAGTTAATTTATCTAATCCCAGTTGAATCAGATAGCATCTGCAGAGATCCAGGTCTTTATCTGAATATACATACATCCCTTTCATCTCATCTCCAGCTGTGCAATATTAGGATAGCAATTTTTTCATCTTCTGGTGCTTCAGCAAAACTAATATGTCAAATGGAATAATCATAAGATTATTAGAAAGATAAAATAATCTAATGTACAAACAATGTCCCGCATGTAGAAGTACTTGCTTTCTAAGTGTATGGTAACATGGCATGCAATATATGCTTGGAACTTTGATGTGGTTTCAAGAGAAAATACCCTAGCCTTAAAACACATACAAAAGAAGCAGGTTTTGATTGCATAGAAGAGAAAGGTGACATAGCATATTCTGAGTTTTCCAGAGAAAAAGGCCAATGAGAACAGAACTGTACTAAACAGCTAACTGGTAAATGAAGGTGAAAAATGGTATCACTGGAGTATTTCCTGCCTTATGACACCCTGATGATAGATAATGTCAATTATTTCCCAAATTACATCCCCAAAGCAATTCTTTTACATTTCCAATTAATCAAGTATAAATTTGATTAAAATATGAGAATATGAAATTTCTTGGCAGAGAACTCAATAGAATGGGCTTATCAACAGTCACATATTGGATGTAAGGGAAGACAGATGGCAGGGCTGAAACCTACATCCATTTTGGAGAAGAAATGAGGAGAGTGGAGTGGAATTCACTTAGGAAACATACTGCACTGGGTTATCATTATAAGGTTAACTCTTGCCATCACTCCCTGGTAATATTACTCATTTCCTGTGATGACACCTTAAGTTGATAGAAACAGTTAAGTTTCTATCTCCTGAAAGCTCTCAGAGTAGATATAAATCAGCATACAAATCCTCAGGGAGATACTAAGCCATATACAGTCCACAGCCCTGCTCAGCATACAATAATACATCCTCATATAACTGCTTGTACTCTGAATAGCCAAGTTTCTCAAATTTCACGAGCTATATCCTCAACTGTGCACGTTGGATTCACCTCCCACAGTGGAATACAGGAAAATGACAAAACAAAAGACCAAAATGCAATCTTGCACCTCCAGTCCTTCCCAAACAACCTGAAAAGACACGGACACAGAAGAAAACATGAGCCACACACCTGAAACTTGTGAAATGATAGCAACTGAAGTAAAGAAACAACTCTATGAGACTTTAAAGGAACTGAGGATAGAAATGATTTTCCAGGTAAAACAAGAGATGATGAATGTAATGAAAGAGATGCTGAGCACAACTAAAGAAGATATAGTTGGAAAAATAGAGGAACACT
>RJWT010029752.1:0-14831 GCA_004365215.1 Cuniculus paca | reverse complement strand
ACAATAAACTGAAACAAAACAAAATAACATAAAACCAGGTAAAACAAAAGAGTGAAAGCATTACAGGCCTTCAAATCAGACAACAAGAAATCAACAATGCCTACCTTAATGTCCTTTATTTCCTTCAAAAAAACTGCTCCTATCTTCTCACATATTACAATCAAATAGTAGAAAAAAGACTTAAACCAATCAAATCAAAGAATAAAGGCACCATTGGACTTCAGAACCTTTCCCACATATTTATCAGGAATTTTGTATCTTATTGAGCCTTTCAGTTTCTTACACTAGGGAGACAATGTGGTATTTACACATATGAGTTTGGTTCATTTCACTTATGAGTATGGTCTCAAGTCACATCCATTTACCTATAAAAGCCTCAAGATGATCATTTTTTATAGCTGAATAGTACTCCATTGTATAAAAGTACCACATCTTCTTTATCCAATCCTCAATTGATTGGCATTTGGGTTGTTTCCAAGATTTGGCTATTACAAATTGTGCTGCTATAAACATGGGTGCACATATATCACTGGGGTAAGATGGTTTCACTTCTTCTGGGAATATGCCCAGAAGTGGGATAGCTGGGTCAAATGGGACTTCCAAGCCTAGTTGTTTTTTTTTTTTTTTTCCGGCACCAGGGATTGAACTCACAACCTTGCACTTGCCAGGCAGGTTCTTAGGCTGCTGAGCTAAATCCCCAGCCCCTGAATCCTAGCTTTTTGAGGAACCTCCAGATTGATTTCCACAGTGGCTACACCAGTCTACACTCCCACGAGCAATGGAGAAGGGTTCCTTTTTCCCCATAGCATCTCCAGCATTTGTTATTGGTGGTTTTCTTGATCCTGGCCATTCTTTCTGCAGTGAGATGGAATCTCAGAGTTGTTTTAATTTGCATTTCTCTAATGACCAATGATGCTGAACATTTTTTCATGTATTTATTTGCCATTCATATTTCTTCAGGTGAGAAGTGTGTTTTCATCTCAGATGCCTGTCTTTGGATTGAGTCTTTGAATTTCGAGGGCCTGGTTTTTTAAAATTCTTTATATGTTCTAGATAGAAGACCCTTGTCTGAAGGACAATTGACTAAGATGTTTTTCCCAATTTGTGGGTTTTCTTTTCACTCTGTTGGAGATTTCTTTTGATATGAAAAACCTTTTTAATAAGACAAGATCCCAGTTGTTGATTCCGGGAAGTGTTTCCCGTGCAGTTTGACTTTTGTTCATGAGTTTTCCACCTACCCCTATGCCTCCTGGTTATTCTTTATCTTCCTTTCCTCTGTCTCACTGTAAATAGATTATATCATGTTCTTTCTTTTGTACCACTAACTAGTGTATGCAAACATAATTTACTCAGGTCTCATATGAACACCTCATAATTTTTCCATGCCTCTCATTATTACTGGACATTCTGGTTGCTTCTAATGTTTTGCTATTATGAATAAACTAATGATGAAAAACCTTAAGCATGATATTTTATTCATTTCTCAATTTGTTGAGGATATGTTACTATGAGTAGAATCAGCAGGCTCAATGGTAGATACTTTTCTATGGTTCTTGGCAACAACTGCAAAATCACTTTCTAGGTCATTACCCTTTTCCTTTCTAACAAATGGTTCATAAGAGTAGTTTTGAGTATCCTTTTCAAAATGAAATGATTGATTTTGAAAAGTTTCACTTGATTGATAAGTAGAAGAAAATACTTAATATTTTTGACTTTCTTTTCTTTGAAATGAAATAAAATAAATATTGAATTATAGGAAACCTATTCACATGCTTTGCCAATTTGTATTTAATTGTAATGTTTTGTTGACATATTTTTGTTTTAATATTGAATTTTCACAATTTTTTGTGTTATATGATTGCTATGGTTTAATTACTACATTTTAATACACTTTATTTCCCATTTTATTTTATCCATTGTACTTTCTAAATATTTACAGTAAAAAGTAATCAAAGTTGGGCATGGTGGTGCATGCCTATAATCCTAGTACTCGGGACGCTGAGGTAGGAGGATTGCTGCAAGTTCAAGACCTGTCTGAACTACATAGTGATACCCTGTCTCAAACAAAACAAAACAAAACAAAACATAACTGAATATCACATGTGTATCCTTTAATCCACCACGTGACTTATTGCTAATTCATTCTAATATTTTCTTAAATTCATTGTCCACAGGTTTCTAGTAGATAATAAAGTATTCTGAAAGTTATCACTATTTAGTTTCCTCCTTTCAAGTAACTCAACTCTGCTAAATATACCAACATCTTGTCCCCTAAACCATGCCAGTTTTATTGAGCTTGATATTTGTAATTGGTTTAAGGTATGGAATCTTTTTTGTATTAAGAGAGAATATTATTTATACTACTTCATATAGCTTTCTTTTTTAACACTAAATATTGACTTCAGTCACATGCTATTGATGTGTTCGTTGGCCTCTCTTATTTTGTTTTACTAAGAGACACACTATTTTGATAAAATTGTGTTCTCATTCAGGGATATACTTTTATGTGTCAAGATGGGATTTGCTTTTGTTTTTATCATTCTGTTTGACTTTATTTACTGGGTTTTATTTTAAATTTTTATATCAACAAAAATTATAACTACACAAATGAGTTTGTTCAACAGTGTTATATGCATTATAAGATTTTCATATAAATGTTACAGTAGCTTATTAAATAAAGACATAGTCAATATTTTTCTCTACTCTTGAACTTTTTACATCTCATACTACTATTTTAAAGAATTCATCAGTGAAACCATCTGTCCTTGAAATTTTTATCTGATGGAACAATCTCATCATAATTGTGAGGAATTATTTTGTCATATTATCTCACCTGTTTAAAATTTCCATTTCCTTTTTAAATTGTGAATTTTCTAGAGATTTGCCATTTTATTGTGTTTTATAAAGTAGCAGGTAGTTTCACTAGTATTCTTATTAAAAGCCTAGAAATAATATCTTTACAATATATCATTTTCAAATCACTTAGTTTAAATGTGAGTTTTTCCTTCATCTTTTGATTAATATTTGCTGTGATTGTATTTATTTTAAAAGACTTCATGATAGTCCTTACTGATTTTTTGTTTCAAATGTATTAATTTCTCTTGTTATCTTGGCTTTTATCACTACCATTTTATCCTACCAGCTTTCCTTACGTTGATCTCTATCTACTTGGCATGAATTATAATCTATTTTCAATAACTAAATTATTTAAGATGACCAGTTTGCTTCTAATTGCAACTTTGGCTATATTTTACATGATCCAGGAAACAGTTTTTATTGCCACCATTTTATAGTCATACTGTAATTATAATTATGATTTTTGTTTCTTACCCTTTCATCCAAGAATGGTCTAATGGTTTTGTGAGCCCTCTTCCCCTAGACATATGCACCGCTTTTGGTCTTTGTTAATAAGACGTAAAAGTTTGAAGTATTTTTCAATAATACTTCAGGAATAATTTTTTACATTCAGTTTAACTTTTAGAGGTCAAATTTATTGCAAACAAAAATGCTAAATCTTATGTTCAAACAGCTAAAGATTTAAACAAAAATAATAGTGGATTTATTACATAGAGCTGCTGTCTATTCCTTCAAATCTTACAAAGTAACAATATCATATGACTTTTATGTCATGGTTATGTGGTGCAGTAAGCCAAATCATCAGATTTCATAAAGTTAAATTTAATCTGCCTAGTAAACAAGGGATATCTTATGGACACTTGAAGGGATCTCCTACAGAGAGTCCTCCTATAAGTGACAATGGCCATTCCATTCCCATTATATTTACAAATATAAATTTACCATCTTTGACACAGTTTTCCTCTTCCATTTTTGCTTCAAAAGTTAGGAAAAAATTAACTCCACTGAACTTTTCCCTTGTCCAAAGAACCATTCCTAATTTTCAATCTCCTTGAAGACTTCCATGTATACTGTTGACATTGCATGATTGTATGATTTCATATTGTTTTATGAAACATTTTGAGTGCAGTGCTAAGCATAATGCCACATAGTTTATAGAGGTTAATGCAGGTTTGTTAAATGAGTTACTGATAAAAGGCTTATTTGATCAATCAATCATTCTGAATGGGCAGTAACAAATCAATGTATCTTTCTGTTATGACTCACACTTTCACTTTAGAACTAAAAAAAAAAAGTTGAAATGAGACCTCCTTCAAAGTGGGAATGATACCTCTCTGTAAGATGAGAATAAGACTTTCCTATAAAGTTAAAGAGGAAAACTGGCTTCCCAGAAATGAAAATGGCCACTTATCAGCAGGTGAGTCACTTTTCCACTATAGGACGATGGCCTTAAAACTGAGATTTCTAGAAGCTTTAGAACTTGTTCCCATCTGTTTTTATTGGTTTACTCTTTTCTATTATTTCCCTCAGGGGCAGTTTTCAACAGCATACTCATATAAGAACAATGTCTTGGTACTTCAAGTATAAACTCACATTCCAGCTTCTCCAAAGTCTTCCCTGACAATGTAATGGGGATAAATCCCCCATCTTTGAATTTCTTCCCTAAGAAATTGTCACATCTATTACTCGGTTCTAATACTCATTACTTTATATTGCATTTTTAGCATTAACAGAGTTTGAAATCTTCGAGATTGAGGGAAAAACTACTTTTCCATTTCCCAAAGTTTTGAACAAATCACCTTGCACACCGTGTACACTGAATAAACATGTTAATGTATGTGTATATATGTTAATGTATATATAATGTATATACATATGTCCACATATATTTGTACATATACAATTGTATGTGGCACATTTGGATCCACAAAACTATGCAATTCATAAATACCCATTTCAAACCACCATCTTGAGACCAAATTAGATGATGGATTTTGAAAATGTGTGTAGGGGGAGTGAGGTAATACTAACTCAAAACTTTTCCAAAACACCTTCGACTTCACTTTCTTCCACTCTGTCCTAACATCCAGAAACAAATTCTGAAAACCACTTTCCCTCTTGTAGACAAGATAAAGTTACTTTCTCTAGACTATTTAAGTGCTTCCTTACAGTAAGATTGGAACATTTCTTGTTCCTCATGAAAGCTTAAAATATTGCCCACCAGATTCATTCCAAAATCATCAATAATCAAGAAAGCTCCAGAAATGAGCAAATATTTATTTCTACATGTGCACATATTCATATACAAATATAGATCATTGCCTGGTACCAAGAAACCCATTCATAAAGCCACACAAACATTGCACTCACGTACATGCATCCATACACACATAGATTCTGTCCTTTTGTTGGCTTGGGAAGATCCTCCCGGAGAGATTGAGGTTGGAACTTGAGAGCTCTTGAAGCACAGTTGGTTTCTAATACCAGCTGCTATACAACACTGGTCCAGGCAGGCAGAGGGACCATGTGGCTGAATTTCAGGGTAATTAAGAATGTAAAAGGGAGCCCTGAGTGTCACTGGGCACTTAGCAGCATGTGCAAAATTTTCCCAGCAGATACCCAGGTGGGCATAAAGCCAACGATCTTCCCACCCCTGCCTCCTTTGGCAAGTGAGACTGAACCTGTTCTGGGGAACATAAATGGAAGAGTGGTGGTGGCGAAGAAGACTCACATTAGGCAGCCAACACATTTTGCTGTCCATGTGGTAGTATCAGTTGCATGCTGTTCTCCCCTTAATCTGTCAGCTCTCTTTAGCAGCCTATTGGGATAGTCCCCTCCCTACTCAGCCAGATTGTCTGTATAAACAGTTATAAGGGAAATGTTTCTAGCAACACTAGCCCCTGATTTCTCCTTATTGGAACCATAGCTTCTGCTGTGGCAGTCAACTTACTATCCCAAGGAGGGCATTTCCTCCCCCATCACATTTATATGCTGTCATTTTTGTGCCTTGACTTCTGGTTCAGTTCCACTGTTACATGATCCTCCATGGGCGTCAAGTAACAGCAAAATTGGGAAGTAATTGATTTTTCCACCCCTTAACTACTTCTCATCTTAACTCAGTAATACCTCAATAAGAACTAATAAAGATGTCAATGGTAGAATTTAGTTCTGTTGATAACAGGATAGGAGAACTAAAAGATGATGCTCTTGATTTATTCAGAGGGTCAACTGTGATATGTTTATGTATTCTTCCAGCACCACCTCCCTAGAATTGCATAAATTTCTCTCTGAAAGACGTATTAATAAGATTGCCTCAACTTCTGAGTTAACACAGATGAATAGCTGGACAAGATATCTCCCTCTTCTTGTTTTTCTTTTGAAAAAAGCATTCTGAAGGAGCACAAGAGAGTTGAGATCCTTGGCTTAATAGGACAGACCTTTTGCTAGCAGACTCCCGTCTCTGCATGTGCCTGTATATGTGTGTGTGACTGGAGATTGAATCCAGGACCTTCTGAATGAGATCCTTTTTTATCAACTCTTTTTTATCTTTTATTTTGAGAAAGGGTCTCACTAGGTCACTAACTTTCCCAGGTTGGACTCAAAGATGTATAGTATTCTTTCTGTCTCAGTCTCCTGCGTGCTGGAATTACAGGCCTGTGCCAACATGCCTAGCTTCCTGTCTATTGTTTATCTTCAAACTCAGCTACCTCTGTTATACATCAGCTTTGCCAAACTTCTTGTCATTCAGCAAAAGTACTAGTCTGTCTTACCTCTATGATTTTCTATTTGCCGTTTCCATCACCCTGTATGGTTTTTGTCTATGTGGTCTCCTTTTACGTAGATGTCCTCTTTCAGAGCTTCCACACCACCCTGGATTATGCTGAATGCCAGTGCAAAAAAAGTACCAATGGCTTATACAAAACATTTTATTGGGCAACCCACTCGGGACCCCTTCTGTCTCTCTCTCAGACAGAAGCTTTCTTTCTCTCAATAAATATATTCTGCTCATAAAAAGAAAGAATAAAAACCATTTTATTTCTGTCTCATAAAAGCCCAGACAGGCAGTCCAGGACTAACATGGTGACTCTGATACAGCAAAGATTCCTGGCTCCTTTCATTTCATGACTTCACTCATGCGCTGGTGTCCTATGGTCCATGATGGTAACATCCTCATTTCAAAGTACAGAAAGGAGAAAGGTACCAAAAATAACCAAAGAAGGAACATCAACAAACCCCATTTGAGAGAAGTTCTTAGAGGTAGGCTCACATTTTTACTTACATCTCAATGCCTGGCCACACAGCTACATCTATAAAGGGAGCTACAAATTGTAGTAATGATTTGGAGAGACCATGTACTCATCTAAAATCCTGTTAAAAAGAGAGAAGAAGAGAATGGATTTAGAGGACCACCAACAGTCTCTACTATATTATTCTCATTTTAAATCTCACTAGCCAATTGTAATGGATTATGCCACTAAATTCTATAGTTATATACATTTTTTAAAGCCCACATATGTCCTCTCACCACTCCTATTTAATACCATACAGGAAGTCCCAGCTAGTGCAATAAAAAGAAAAAGACATAACATGTATTAAAATATCCACCCATATACTAAAAGCTCCACACGCATACATTCTCCTGATCAATCTGTATTTATTTAAAGTATTATACTAGTTACGAGAATAGAAGTTCAATACAAAATTCTTTTATATACGTAGTGAAGCTAATTTTCTGATGGAAACTGTGCCCCAAATTCCACAGCTAGTCACAATATGAGATAATGAATATTATAAGGCCATATACCCCTTTTCAACGTATATTCAAAGCCATAGGCCTATATAACAACTTTCCTACAAAAGACATCTTTCTGATTCCCACTGAGACTCATGTGTAACACTGAACTAATTTCTCATTTTTTCCCAGACTATGCCTCCTCTAAAATTCCATGTCTACAGTTTCTGGAATCAGCACCATCTATTAGGACAACTAGGTTGTCCTAGTCAGAAATCTGGACTTCATCCTGAACATGAATTTTTTACATTAACGCAAATTTAATAAACCACCAGCTCATGGTGGTTTTTCAGCAATGCTGTCAATACTTCACTCCAAGCAACCACTGTGTCTCACTTGATTGTTTTCATTGCTGGTCCTATCTTCTATGACTGGCACAATTTTACAGAAAAAAAATATAAATATAATGTAATGGTTGCTTTTTTTTTTAGAAGGACCAAATAAAGTAAATATTAAAGGAGAGAAAATTACTTCTAATTTTGATGGACATAATTGATAATTATAATACTTTGATTAATTTAATAATTTAATTTGATTAATTTAATTAAATAAATACTTTGATTTAATTATAACTGATAATACTTTATTTTCAAAGATAATGGAAGTAGACAGTGAATGTACAGTGAGAAGAAACTATGTGAACAAAAGTATGGTGTGTTCCAAAATAAAAGGAACCTAGACAGAGTAATGTATTTTAAAGTTTGTATGTTAGTTTTCTAGGAGTGGTAGGACAATGTTTTACTAACTAGGTGGTTTAAATAAAGAAAAATTTTGAGATCAAGGTATCTTGGTTGGGCTGTCTTGTGTTGGATATCTTGGATTGGATTTTTCTGAGGGATCTCCACTTAGCTTATAGGTAGGTACCTTCTCCTTGTGTCTTCACATGGTCTTTCTTTTGTTCATGTATTTTTGTTACCTAGTATTCTCTTCTTAAGACATCAGTCTTATTAGATTATGGCCTAACCTAATGATTTTATTTTAACTTAATTACTTCTTTAAATACCCTATCTCCAAATACAGTCATATTCTGAAGTACCAGTGGTTAGGATTTCAGTATATACAAATATGGAGGACATGGGGGTACAATTTAGCTCATAATAGGCTATTATATTTCAGGATCTTGGAGGAAATAAGCTAGAAACATAGGGAGGAGCCAAATTGTAAACAATTCTGAAGGGTGGACTTTGGTGTGTCTTAGTCATATGGTAAGCTAACTGACAATATGAGGTTGGTAGCCCAGACCAAGAAAAGATTGAAAGTATTAAGTCAGTTAGGAGTCTGTCACAGTGAGGTAAGAAAATAAAAAGAAAGTCAGAGCGACAAAATTATCAATGAGAAGCAGAAAGTAAGGGAGAAATCTGAGAAGCATTTTGCTTGTGGAATTAACGAGGACATGCAGGAGAAACCTAGATACTGCCAGCTTTCTTGCCTGATTGACCAGGGAAGGTGATGGCATGAATTAAAATTAAGGACATACAGGTTGAATATGAGCTACCATGAAGTGTCTAGGCAGGAGAATTCAGGAGAGATGGATCTACAATCTAGGAGAGAGAACTATGTTGAAAATATAGCACACATGTGACAAATGAAGTCAGAATGGGAGCCATGGAAGTATCATAGATCAAGAAAAGAAATACAACCAAGGGAGAAGTCATGGTGAAAGGCAGCACAGAAGAGATGAGAGAAAGGGAAAAAAAGCCAGAGGCAGAAGGGTACAAACAGAACAGTATCAGAGCAGAGTGAGGGGGACTTATGGAGGTATGAAAACAGCCTGTAGAGCATTTATAGAAACTTGACTGTAAAGAGGAAGGAATGTGAAAATAGTGGAGAGGAGATAGGGGTTGGTGTCCCAGCCTGAGTCACATATCTGTAAAGCAAGAAATTACCAGATAGGGAGATCTGTCTTATACCTTGTATCAGAACGACAGGCTTCACAGGACCACTAGCTATTTTGCCACACAAAACAGCTCTCCTTTATGTCTCTACAGTAGACCTTAAATACTTGTGTCTTAGGATCTATATATAAAGTTCTTGTTCTGTTATCCCCTATTATACCATAAACCACTTACGTGCAGGAATTACAGCTGATTCTTCTCTACAGTCTTTGCCTTGTATGTTTTATAAATTTACAGAGAACAGAGGAAAGCAAACAGAAAGAATTGTCAATTTCTGAGCATTTACTCTGGGCCAGATACTATGTGAAGTATTATTAATTTTTAATGTATTTTTTTATAAATTTAGATTTATTTAGGTTTTATAGTTTTTTTTTTACTAGTACATGTTTCTAGTACATAATGATTACACTCCTTATGGGGAGTTGGTACATGTACATGACAGGTCTTAACTCTGCTTTTCAAACCTTCCCTCTCCCCATCTTAATATGCTTCCTATGTGAGAGAGGTCTACCATCCTTTTTATTATTATCCATCTTTAACTTAATATTCATTCATTTGGGGGAGGGGTTCTCATATAAGTTGAACCATGTACTATTTAAGATTGTGTGGGTTCATTTCACTTGACATTATGATGTTAAGGTGCACCCATTCACCTACGAATAACTTTAGCATTCTTTATGGCAAAGTGGTACTCCATTGGGTATAGATACCACATTTTCTTTATCCACTCATCTGTTGATGGCCATATAGGTTACTTCCAAGATTTAGTTAGTATGAATTATGCTGCTATAAATACGGGTATGCATGTATCACTACAATGTGATAAATTTAACTCTTATGTGAAAATACCTAGAAGGGGAATAGCTGGGTCAAATGAAATTTCTAGTTTTAGTTTTTTTGAGAAATCTCTACACTGATCTTCATAGTGGCTGTATTAGTTTATATACCCACCAACAATGTACAAGCTTTCCTTTTCTCTGCAGCTTTGCCAGCATTTGTTATTCTTTGATTTCTTGATGATTGCCACTCTTTCTACAATAAAATGGAATCTTAGAGTGGTTTTAATTGGCATTTATTTAACAGGCCAAGATGCTGAACAGTTTTCTATGTATTTATTAGCTGTTTGTATTTCTCTGAGAAGAGTCTATTTATTTCGATTGTCCATGTTTTGATTGGATCTTTTATTTTGGGAGATCTAATTTTTTTTAGTTCTTTATATGTTCTTTGGATGGTAATCTTCTGTGGGATAGCCAGAAGAATTTTTTCCTATTCTGTGTTATCTCTTTACTCTGTTGGTTGTTCTCTTTGGTGTGCAGAAGTTCTTTAGTTTGATGCATTCACATTTGTTGATTCTTGTCTTGAGGAATTGGGGTTTTCTGTTCAGAATGTCTTGCCTATTTCTTGACCTCAAGAGCGTTACCTATTTTATCTTCCAGGAGATTGTTTCTGATTTCACATTTAGATCTTTCACCCATTTCAATTTTAGTTCCATATATGATGAGAGACATGGGTCTAGATTCAGTCTTCTGCATGTGGACTATCCATTTCCCCAGCATGATTTATTAACTAGTATGTATTTCCTCCTGTGTATGTTTTGACCCATTTCAAATATCAAGTATCCAAATTACCTGGAGGTATTTGTGCATCCTCTATTCTGTTCCATTGATCCATACATCTGTTTTTATGCCCATACTAAGCTGCTTTTTATCACTGTAGTTTTGCAACATAACTGCAAATCTGAATTTAAGATACTTTCTGGGTTACTCTCATCACACAAGATTGATTTTGCTATTCTGAATCTCTTGTTTCTATATAAACTCTAGGATTGTTTTCTCTAATTTTGTAAGAAGAATTGTTGACATTTTGATTGGGATTGCATTTACTCTAAATATCAATTTTGAAACTATGACCATTTTGACCGGTATCTTTCCATTTTCTAATGTCCTTTTTGATCTCCTTTTTCAGAATACTCTAATTTTCATTGTATAGGTATTTCACTTTCTTGGTAAGGTTAATTCTTAAGTGTTTAATTTTTTCTGATGCTGCTGTGAACAGTATTGTTTTCCTAATTTCTTTCTTGTGGGTTTATTATTTTTTTTACAGGAATGCTATTCTTTTTTTTGGTTGGTTTTGTATTTTGCTATTGGTGATTTGGTTATTTGTATTTTGCTATTGGTGATTTGGTTATTAATTCTGAGTCCTTTGGTGAAATTTTTCGGTTTTCTATGTAGCGGATCACGTCCTCTGCAAATAGTGATACTTTGACTTCCTTTCCTATGTGTATCTTTTTATTTCTTTTTCTTGTTTAATTTCTCTGTTTCAAGTGCAATGTTGAACAGGAGCGGTAACAGTGGATATCCTTGTCTTGTTCCTGATTTTAGAGGAAAAAATGTCAGCTTTTCCCTATTTAATTTGATATTGATGGTAGGTTTATCATAAACAGCTTTTTTTTAATTGAGACAAGGTCCTTTTATTTTCTTCAGGGTTATTTGTTTTGTCATGAATAGATGTTAGATTGTACCAAAGGCTTTTTCTGCATCTGCAGAGGTGATCATGTAATCTTGTCCATGCTTCTGTCTACGAAATGCATTATATTTATTGCTTTGCATATAGTGATCCATCCTTCCATCCCTGATTATGATGTATGATCTTTTTGATGATTTGCTGCATTGTATTTGTCAGTATCATATTGAGGATTTTCACATATATTTTCATTGAAGAGATTGACCTGTGGTTCTCTCTTTTGGTTGGATCCTTGTCTGGTTTTGGAATCAGGGTAATTCTAGCTGCTAAAAATGACTTTGGGAATGCTCTTTCTTTTTCAATTTTGTTAAAAGAGCTTGAGGTGTATTATGTCAGATATTCTCTGACATTCTTCTGAAATTCAGCAGGGAATTCATCTGGACCTGAGCTTTTCTTTCTTGGTAGGTTTTTGTAAATTTCTGCTTCAATTTATTGTCTGTTATTGTATTATTCAGGGTTTTTATATCTTCCTGGTTCTGTATCAGCAGTTTGTATGAGTCTATCCATTTCTTTCGAATTCCCCAGTTTACTAATGTACAGGTTTGTGAATAGTTGCTAATAATCACCTGAATTTTGTCATTTCATTGTAATTTCACCTTTTTCATTTCTAACTGCACTGATTTGTCTTTTGTTTACTTTTTTGGGCAACATTGGCTAAGGGTTTTTCCATTTTATTGATTCTATCAAAGAATCAACTCTTCAGTTTATTGGTTATTTGGAATTTTTAGTCCCAATTTCATGGATTTCTGCAAGGATCTAATTTCTTTTCTAGTACTAACTTTGGGTTTGGATTGTTCTTTTTTTCCTACAAAATTCAGTTATATAACTGAATAGGTTATTTATTTGGGCTTGCTGCTTTCTTGGTGTGCACATTCACAACTACGAATTCTCCTCTTTGGACAACTTTGTGCCCCATACACTCTGGTAGGTTTTACTGACATTATTGTTTAATTCTAGGAACTGTCTTATTTCTTCCTTGATTTCTTCTATAACCCATTGATTGTTAAAGAGTGTATTGTTTATGTTTTATGCATTCACATAATTTTTGTGGTTTCTTTTGAGTTGATTTTTAGCTTTATTATGCTATTATCTGATAATATGAGTGGTATAATTTTAATTCTTTTGCATTTACTTAAGCATGTTTTGTAAGCTAGTATGTTGTCTATTTTGGAGAAAGTTCTATAAACTGCTGAAAGAGCATGTATTTTCTTGTTTGGTGAAACACCCTGTAAATATCTATTAAGTCTATTTGTTCAGACATTTTGTTCAACTTTGACATTTCTTTGTTGATTTTTTTGTTTAGTTGATCTGTCTACTCAGGACAGTGGCACGTTGAGGTTCCCCATAGTAATTGTGCTTTTTTTTTATTTCCAGCAGCCCTTGGTTTTTCTTATTAAGTTTATTGGTACATTTTAAATGTGCATAATGATTACTTTCATCATAGAGACTTTGTACCTGTACATGACTTATCTCATTTCCTCTTTTGATTTTCCCCATTTCCTTAGCCTCCCTTCAACCCCTATTCCTCTCCTTGCTTACAAAAGCTTTGTTTCCATTTTTCCTTCTTTTCTCAATTTTTTTCTTTTCCCTTCCTTCCTTTCCCCAACCCTGCTTCCTTGTTCCTCTTCCCAATTGAGCCAACTCTTCTTATTTCATAATATTAAGTGTACATTCTGGTTTTCATTTACACTTTCAGTTCCTCACACCAGAGAGACAATGTGATGTTTACACATAAGTGTTTGATGTATTTTACTTAAGAGTATGGTCTCAAGATCCATCCATTTACTTACACATGTCTCAAATTTATCCTTTATGCCTGAGTAGTACTCAACTGTATAAAAAAACCACATCTTCTTTATCCATTCATGGCTATTTGGAGTTCTATATGCTTCACTTATTTGTATATCAAATTCTTTATCCATGTTTGGGAAATTTTCTGCCATTACATCTGTGAAGAGGTTCTATGTGGCATTTTTGCTAACTCCAGCTTTCTCATTGACATCAATCAATCTTATGTTGCTCTTCGTTGCTTCATCTTGCAGCTGTTGGGTTGATTTTTCATGGTCTCTTCCTATTTTTAAGATATCTTTCTGTTCATAGTCACTAGCTGCAATCCTGTCTTCTAGATCTGATATTCTATCCTTTCCTTCATTCCATCTGTTGTATATACTTTGAAAGGAGTTTTTAATCTCCTGGATTTCTATTTGGATCTATTTCATGGATTTCATTTCTTTCCTATGTTGAGCATTCATGATTTCCATCATTTTCCTGAGCTTCTCTATTTTTTTAATCTATGTGTGCTTTAATGTCTTTCATTTTGAGCATCCTTTCTTATTTTACCAGAGAGATTATTATTTTTTATCACCTCTTCCATTTTTTTTTCACTTCTTCTGATCATTTCAGAAAGTTCCAGTGTATGGCTTCTGATTTCCTCCATCTCACTGTGTTCTGGACTTATTCTGGGTGGGATGGAGGTCCTAGGTTGCATTTTGCTTCTGCATCTTTTCATTTTTCTGGTTTATGTTGGATTTTGTTATATAATTATAGAACTTGTTCCTCTGGTTAATAAGACAAAATTAATAGTTACCACAGTTTGTCAGTTTCTAGGTTGTGCTTGATGCTAATATTATTGCTACTTGTACTGCTTTAGCCAGGATGTCATGCCTGTTGTAATCAATTGTGCTCCCTTGAGTGACAACACTGTGATTGTCTGCAATGACACTGGGGTCATAACCATCACTATAGTCCAGCACCAAAGGACTGGG